>VRLP01001969.1:0-105054 GCA_009660295.1 Lophius piscatorius | reverse complement strand
CGTGACCAGAGAAGGTAATACTGGTTATGGAGGAAGACTGGGTCTGATGTGGGGTGCCAATTAAAATAGCTTCGGTTTTGGAGCTGTTCAACTGGAGAAAGTTATTTTTCATCCACACCTTTATCGCCTCCAGACAAGCGCGGAGAGTTGACAGGGGAGATGATGATGACGATGAGGATGGAGAGGCTGCGGAGGAACATGTGTCAGTTTTTATGTAGATTTGCGTGTCATCAGCGTAACAATGAAATGAGAGTCCATATCGACTGATGACACGGCCAAGGGGGAGCATGTACAGTATGAAGAGAATGGGGCCAAGGACTGATCCCTGGGGGACCCCACAGGTCAACAGCAACCCCACAGGTCACAGCAAGTTGACCAGATGGAACTAAACAAAGGAACTAAACCTGTGGTCAAAAACTTTGAAGGTCAAAATTTATACTGATAGTTTCAACTGATCACGTTGAAGACAAATATTCCAAACAACAAGACTTTTGTATTATGTGGGTTTCATTCAGTAAAGGCAGAGGTGACACACCAACTGCAAAGGGAAAGTGAAAATACCAGAAAGGAAGTCTTCTTTTCTGTTTTTTAAGTTTTAAAAGCTAAGCAAATAAAGTTATTGCAAAAAACTTCTTGTGAAGAAGAAATCCTTTATTCATCACTCTCTAATCCATACTCAGTACGACATAGTGAAATTGTTCCTCTGCATTTGACCCATACCTGAAGGAGCAGTGGTTAGCCCCTTTAATGCGCCGGTGGGCTAGGGTTTCAGGGTCTTGCTCAAGGAGCCTATGACAAGTAGACCCTGGTGGGACTCGAACCGGCTACCTTCCATCCTCCAATTGGGAGACGGCTCAGCTAGCTATTGGGTGTCCAGCTAGGATACACCCGAGACAACACATACAAACGAGATTTCCTTCTTGCATTCATACCAAGCGACATGCATTTGGCATGTTCATTGGACTTTAGAGATGAATCCAAACTATGTCTGGAGAACATTCAAACTCCACACAGAGCGGCCAGGTGTCTTGGGACTCAAACCTTCTTGCTGTGAGGCAACAGTGCTAACCACCATGCCATAGTGCTGTCTGGAGCAAAATTAAAGATTCATCTACATTTTCTATTATCTGTGTAGCCAAAATCTGATCTCATTTCTCAGAGTCATAGACTGTACTGCCATTATAAAAATCCAAATATCCATGCATTTATTCATGCATCCATCTGGCAATTACTAAAGCTGAACAAATTAAATTTATTCAGACAAGATCTAAATAAAATATATTTTTCTAGTTATATTTGAAAGTAGTTTGCAATGAATCAGTCTCTCTTCTATACTCACACTGAAGAACTTTACAGTGGTAGAAAATTGAAGAGGAAATGTGGAAATTCTCATTTGACCAACGCAGTGGTTAGGGAGGATGTCCTGTTTTGGAGCATCATATTACGTGTTTTGGCCTATAGATGATTAGCATGAAAAAAAGAGGCACACTGGAATACATTAAATTAATGCAAGTGAGATGGATAGCAGAGTCTCTAAACCCCTATCCTCCACAACTTCTCATAGACTGCCTTTCCCATTGCCCGCCCTGTAGGTGTTGCTGTTGAAGCATAATCTGAAATTCAATAATGGATTTGTTCCAAATAAGATATCAAAGTTATTTTATAAATTATACTGAAATTTGGTAATGCTTTATTTCAACCAATAACTTTTTTCATATATATTGATCTCCCTATTGCCTCTTAAAAACACAGTAGGGCCATACTCCTCTGCCTCTGTGGAGAAGCCTCTTCTGATTTATACATACACAAATACATACATACAGAGAGACAGACAGACAGACATACATATATTCATACACACATATCATTTTTTGACATTGGGTGAGATTCAGGGTATATCCTGAACAGGTCCTCACTTTTGATGATATTTCCAGCTTAATAACTGTCATCAATATGCAAAAATGGTGTCTGGAGTAGGGAATATTAAAGATCCAGGTTCTATCTCCAAGAAATGGAAACTGATACCAATTTACTTGAAAGAGCTCTCATGAATGTTTTTGCAGCTTGAAATTACTTCATAGGTGGTGCCCTAACAATAGCTGTAAAGAAGTAGAAAGAACAAAGCAGAAAATAAAATGGCGTGCATGTATATTTCTTCTTCTGTAATCTCTGATCCATGGTCTCTTCCTTGCACTTCTTTGGCTAGTTATTTTGAAATGTGTATATGAGATAGGAACATTGAGATTAAACATGTGCAAATCCTTAAGGTATTAAAGCAGGAGTTTATAAGGCTGAAGGAATCAGAAAGTTATATCTAGATTTTGATAGTTTACATTTTTTAAAAATGACTCCCCTTCTCTTCAGGCCTCCTCCGTAGAAAATCACACAAAACACATGAAAATACACTGACTACGCCGACTGACATGTACTGTCGCTCCCACTGGCAGACTGTTAAAAGAGTATTTGAGTGGAGAAAGTCTGTCACTGCTGTAGCAATTCATTCTGTGGGAGTTCAATGCATTGTAATCATTGCTACCCACTATATATGCACCTACCTGGTGCCTGGCTAAAAACGGCTAAAATTATTAAAATGTAAATAAAGAAGGTGGGTATTATTAAGCTGGCATATTAATATTGGGCTATTTTGGCTGCTTTTTCTTTACCACTCTTAACTTGTACTGTCACTAAAGTGATACAGTGAAAATTGTATACAAGCACCGTGTATGCCGGCATACAATTTTCACATATGTACATATGCAGTAGAAGAGGCAGATAGTCCTACAGTGGGTTTATCATAAACCTACCAAAGTCGCAGACACCAAATTTAGTTCATTTGATTATTGATTGCCTTTGTTTTATCTGATGGATTTTTAGATGGAGAGGGGTAGAGGACAGTTGAAAAAGTGTGGAGGATAATAAAAGGAGAGAGCAGGGAGGTAGCAGCTGATGCTTTCATTGCACCATTGGTATAACATGATTTATTGTTGTTACCAACAGTGACTGCATAGCTGGGGAGAGGGGCCAATAACAACACTGAGTAGTTTAGAGGAGATTGCATTACGACTGACAGTCCTACGTACACCCACCCACACACACACATACACAAAATATACAAATGTGCTGACACTACTAGGTCATTCATTGAATTGTAAATCAATATGATACGACTAATTAATGATCATTTTTATAATCTATTTTTAGTAATTTTTTAAGTAAAGATACCAAATAATACCAAATTTTTATGAGTAAATTGAAAATGTTCTGGTTGTGGGATCGTTGGTTTAACTATGCTCACTGATATAGCTAAACAATTTATTATTTATTATTTATTATATGATTCCAATCAAATGGTCTGTGCCCTGAGCAGCAGCATGGAATATCCCCTCTCTGGAGAATGGATACCTGTGGTGGGGGCTGATGTCTCTGCTGAGGCTGATGAATGATGAGACTGATGGATATCCGAGGACCAGGTGGAGACGGGGAGGTGGAGGTTGCACAAACTAGCAGCATGCAAGAACTGGATGGATGGAAATATTTGTATTGAAATAGATCAACTGATGGTGATAGATAGAAACTTTATTAATTCCCAAAACGGGGAACTTCGTTGCAGCGGCTCCAACATACAGGTATTCCAAAGGTGACTATAAATAATGTAATAATAATAATAATAATACATTTAATTTAGAACGCATTTTACATTTGGATCAAATCTCAAAGCGCTACAAAGTAAAAGCAGATAAAAGCATCTAAAAAATATAATAATAACTATATAAAAACATGACCAAAAAGCAGCAATGTTAATTAAAGTTATAGGTTCTGCTAAAAAGGAATGTTTTAAGTCCTTTTTTAAATGTGCAGAGCATGCAGGTGTGACAGTGATTGGATGGATGAGGCTACCTGAATGGATGCAGCTGATATCAATTAATGCCCCAGGCTGAGAAGCAGGAAATTGATACCAAGAATTTGTGAAAGGTAATGATAAAAGAGTGGTATGAGCAGTAACTGTGGCCATACTTTACCAGAGAATAGTTTTTCTGACTAAACTTTCCCTAGATCTCCATAACACACAAGTGTTCGTCAAGAGTCTAGCTTATGAACTAAAAGTAAAGACAAAAACTACTGAAATAGTTGTGACAAAGCTGAAGTAGAATTAGACAAACAATCCATTAACATTGGGGGGAAAAAACTTGTCACTCTGAGTATAGACCGTTTCCTTGTATATGCTGTCCTATAAACCAAGCTGAGTTTAGTCCTCCTGGAGAGAAACAGACATTCTTCAAATGAGCTGGATAGAGTCTGTCCTAAAATGAGCAAAGACATCAGTGATGCAAAGTGCATTATTTCTGCCCTGTATTGATGTTTCTTTGATTTTAAATCAGTTAGGGGAGGACCTTTCCTACTCTACACGTACATTAAACCATGCTGTCCTTCATATATTCTTGAGCTGCAATGTTACTCCATGTTGACTATTCTGGTTACGGTGAGTTTCCCTGCTGATTTAGATACAATGCTTGTTTTGTTCAAATAGCAATAGAAACCATTAACATTAATGATATATTGACATTTTAGCTTTAGAAATTAGCAGCTTTGAAGCTGATTAATGTTGTTTGACTTATTTACCAAGCAATTTACCTCTTCAAACAAAATCTCTAGTTCTGCACAAGAATTTTTGAAATTTTTTTTTACATTAAATTCTATAGAGTTGGAGGAAGATATCTGCCATTGAAGAGTGGATGAATACATTACATTCTTTCATTTATATTGTAGGTTTCAGGTTTTTGCAGTCCTGAAACATTGTAGCGGACTTTAGTACATCAGAGGTAAATTCAGAAAACAACAAAAGATGAAATCTGATATTTTATTAACATAATATGTATTCAATATATTATATTTTATTACTTAATACCAATAAAAAAAACTTTCAGGAAACGAACTGCCTGCAGTTTATATGTTTTTTCATATATTCTGGATTTTGTCAGATTTATTGAAGCACATGCAAGCATTGAAACATAAACATTTCCTTTGCAGAAGATTATAGGTCAATTAAAATTTGCATGATATGATCCTGGGTAAAATGTACTTTTTATTCTATCCATTTTTACCTATAGAACAATATTTAGAATATTAATATATATATTCATTTTATTATTAAGCTTTTCTCAGAAATATGTTCAACCATTTGTTTATATTTAAGGATATGAGAGGAAAATATTCCTCATTCTTCACTCTTATCGTCACAAGAAATACACATTGACCTAAATATTTGGTGATGTTTGTTGCCCCTTATGTTACACAGAAACTCCCAACCATAGTGTTATAATGAATTTAACATTTTAACATGAAAACATTCAGGTCTTAGATTTTAACTATGAACACAGATGTAGATGATACTGTATATCAATCTGAGGTCAGTGTGTGGTCTTCGATCTTTTGTTTGTATGCCCCAACATAATGGGCCGTAACAGGGTTACCCTTATCTGTTTGTCTCTTCATCTCGTCCATCCGTCCGTGTGTATGTAACTGGAAACAGTCAATTCACATCTCCTGAAAAATTGCTGGACATAATCCAGTGAAATTTCACACATGCTTGGTAGGTTGTCTTTATGTTTTACATCTCATATTTGGTTTCTGCAATTAGCTTGTTTGTTTGTTCTTTAGGCATTTTTAGGCAGATGAACTTAAGCAATTATTATTTTCTAGTAAGTGCAGATTCAGGGTATATGGTCTATCAACACCTGACAAGAAGTCATTAAAATTTCAATGCTTATTTTCTCAGGGTTCCTTTAGATATGCGTCACAAAATATGTTTTTTCAACTTGCTTATTTTTATTTTTATATCTTCTGAGATTTCCTTCAGGCAATGCTCGGTCTCTTGAGATTTTAGTGTGTGCATGTATTTGTGTGTTTGTGTTTGATTGTCTGACATAGTGTCAAATCTGTTGCCTGAGGCTGGCTATTTCCTCAACAGAGTCTGATTACTAGAATAAAGCTGATCACGTGCACCCACACACACTCTTCACAAAACACAACACATCATGGCAGTTCTGTGTGCAATGAGTGTGATAGATTGAAGACACCAGGTGGTTGAGATTGGGTGAGTATTGTGGCAAGAAACACACCCACACACGCAGTTTTCTGACTTACATGAGTGGGCAGGTCAACTGATGAACACTTGCTGTTGTAGTAAAGGTATCCATTTCCATTCCAGTACTGGTTTTGTAACAATTTTCCGTTTGTGACTTATCAAGTCTCTCAATGTCTTTTATATTGTATTTTCATTTGTCTATGTCAGGACTGTGATCTGTGCCCTGATCTTGGCTCTCACAATTTTGAACAGAGATAGTCGCAAATGTTTTGCCACACAGGTGAAAAATGGCCAAGGATGTAGAAAGGTTAAATATGAAGCTGGCTCATAAGTCATTCTATAAGTTTCTATGCATCTCTGATGAAATAGATCATGTTGTATTGAGATATTATCGGTTCAGTTTCAAATGAATTTGATTGCAGGAGGGGTTACTCCACCGCCATCAAAACATTTTTTTTTTGTGGAGCAACCAACACTACAAAAAATCTTACAGGAAGAATTAAATGAAAGAATTTTCTACTTGGATGGGCTGATTAGGTAATACTGAAATTTTAAAGTCTTAAACAGTGCCTCCTTTGAAGTTCATAGTTCCCTGCGATCTGTTGTCAATCAGTACAGTATTTAATTACCTGAGAAGTAATAATAACTTGATAGGTAAATATAGATAATCCAGTATGCAATTAAATTTGCACACTCAAAATGTTATTGTTATTTTATTGAATACAAGTGTTACATGTACAAGTTGCTTTAAGTTAATTGAAGTGACCTTTATATTCCACAGACTTTCTCTGGGTTTCAATCTTTTTTGGGTTCTTGAGCAGTCCTCTCTCTTATCATCATCAGACACAAAGTAGTATAATATTTTGCTGTTACTCCCTCCAGGGAGGATCACTAAGTGCAAAAACATCTCCTTTCTATATCTAGCAGGGCACAATGACAATTACTCAAAATGCCAACATTTTTTATTGCTTAAGGTATTATGACAACAGTGAGCAAGGACATTTTTGTTGCAGTGGAGAGAGGAAAAGAGGCCCGAAAATTAATAGAAGAAAGGGAATACATAGATGTTTCCGGCAAAAATATTGAGGCAGAAAATGGCAAAGCCTGAAACGATCTGTCACATAATTATAACTGTAATCATACAAAACTCCATATCTTGTTCTAATAAGTTTAAATCTGTAATATATATGCTGTAACACAGCATGGATACAAATGTTTTTCCTTGTTGAAGAGCACTTAATGGCATATTTATGTCCTGTGGGTACATCTGTCCGAGGGAAACCATTGCATCTATTTTCCCTCCATCTATCTCATGAGTAAGACAAAGAAAATGGGGGAGGAGCAGATAAAAACTAACACCACTCTGTTATCTACCGTAATCAGACAATAGAAGCCCTTAAGATTGTATGGAAAAATTTAAGATAAAAAATCAATTCAAGTGTCTTAGATCACTTACCTTACTTCAGTCACCTTATTCATTTTCCAAACACCTGCTGACAATGTGTCTTGTCTATACAAGGATGGAGGTAAAAAATAAATGCTTATACAGACATGTAACAGAGCTTGGATCCATTTACCTGCAGTCTGGGAAAGATCAGTCGAGTTCCAATTTCATGTCCTGCTTTTTTTTATTAGCGGACGACAGGAGCTTACCCAATGTTCTGATTTAAATGTATGTTTGGAATTACAGGTACCTCAGACAGCAGAATTCAGTGCTTTAAGTATATTGTCTACACATGTGGTCTTCAGAAATAATCATCCTTTACCATTATGAGTTCCTAATAATTCTATTAGAAGTTATTCATTAAGCTATGTCTCCAATCTTTCGTTAAATATACTAAAACACGAACAATAAAAATTTTAGGAACCTAAAATTAAATTTGATAATATTTTAAGTAGTCAGAATTTCTCAAAACTCTGCCAATCAAAAGGACATTTAAGCATTAGGATGATTTCTGAATACAATATTCAATATGAATATCTATTGTTTATTTTAGGATTCATTGAAAATCAGTAATTGAAATCACACGTTATTAGCTCTTGAAATGAATCAAAATGCAACTGAAATCTTTTCCATATCATTTTAAGGTTTTGACATTTTTCATTTCTTATCTGTGATCCAGGGTTCAATGACTTCTTTTTAAAGTTTGGAAGTAATTTTTTCATTTTGTTCTGAGCTTTCAGCGAGAGAGACAGCAGAGATGAGAGAGCAAATGATTTCCATGTCTCTTTCCGATCTTTGAATCATTAGATATTTTATTTTAATTTTGAGCTTCGGTTATGTGAAAATATTTAGCTATTGGGCAGGACAGGTGCTTAATTAGTGATGAAAGGAACTGGATTAATTTAGATTATTGATTTATGTAATCTGGTGTCGTTCTTAGTGTAAGTCATTTGAAGACTTGATTGAAATGGCATTGCCTAAATAAGAATTATAGAGGAATAGCAGTTCAAGTGAACAAGCCCCGAACAAATTCTCTGGAGGGAAACTTTGTATTACACAAGCAAAACATTGTTGAAGATAAAAGAATGACTGAGAGACCGTTCTTGGTGGAGATCTTAGTTATACTGTCTGGTTTAGATGTAGCCCAGACAATGTATGACATGTTTGATAGTTGGATGATATTTGGGAAATCAGTCAGTGTTTAATTATGTAAAGTGAAGTATTTCTGAACTATTAAGTGTGAATTTCATTTCACCTGTAGGTCAAAGGATAGTTGCATGACGAGGGAAGACATCAGCAATAATGTCATTGGTCCAAACTTCTTTGGCGTTGTTATTTGCGCATATGAGTGTATGCATGTACATACATGTGGAATGTGTTCTCTGTGTGTGGATATGTGTATGTTGCTCTTCAATGCATGTTTTTGTGTTACAGGGCATCAAGCGCGATGGCTAATGCCTCCTCGGATCTTGATAATGCAGAAGCCCAGCGCAAGCTCAACAATAACAATCGACCAATCGGCTCAGGGTTCTGGGAGACAGAGTGTACCAGCTCTAAGCTGTTCGAGTGCTCCAGAATTAAGGCCCTGGCAGGTCAGTGATCAACACTGAGTAGGGATATATTTTCCTAAAATACATACCATAGTTTTGATGTCACAAATCAAAACTAAGATATTTGGCTAGGTCTTATATGTCTTATGTTATATATATTTTACATTCTATTTTATTGGTATATATGCTATTTGTAATAGCAGTGCTAAATCCTTAAACAGATCATACGATCGCATCATACCCAATTTTCATCCCAGTATTAATATCACAAGAATGTAACTATGAGAAAAAAATTTGATTCAACCCAAATGGATAATATTTGATTTGTTATTGTCTGTCTAGTTTAATTCAAAAGAAAGTTATGTTTTGTATCAGAAACTTCATTGTTCTTCCCTTTATCCTTTTATGTAAAGTTGATCCTTTTCTATCCCTCAGATGAGCGAGATGCAGTGCAGAAGAAGACTTTCACCAAGTGGGTTAACTCCCATCTGTCCAGGGTGTCCTGTCGAATATCTGACCTCTACAATGACCTGAGGGATGGATATATGCTCACCAGACTGCTGGAGGTCCTTAGTGGAGAACAGCTGGTGGGAACACACAAAGGCAGCCAGTAGCAAATAAAAGGGTCTTCATATAGACTCTCTAAACATTTATAAATTATTTTATATTATCTTAATTTATTAGTCCCTGCGTAATATAGTGAAATTTTCATTGCTTGATGTCAACTGACTTAATATTCCTGTCAAACATAAAAGAGTGCTCCAGTGTCTGAGAAAACACAAACCTGATATTGCTTTTATACAAGAAAGTCACTTGACAATGGAAGAGCACAAATAATTAGAGAGATAATGGGTGGGCAAGGTATTTACTTCATCCTTTATCTCCAAGGCTAGAAGTACGATATTTTTTAATTAATGAAAACGTACCAATTTGTGTAACCAAAAAAGTAACTGATCCTCAGGGGAGATATATTTTGATACAGGGCATCATATCAGCCAATTTCCCACCTCAAGTCTGACTATAAAATAATTTCTAATGTAATTTCCATTAGGCTTGTGCAATACTTGCCTTTACTTATAAACAAAGATCAAACTGGATTTGTATTAAACCGTTCCTCTACTAATAGTCTCCGCAGATTATTTAATATTATACATATTGCAAATATGAGAGATTATCCAAATATAGCCATTTCATTACATGCTGAAAAAGCCTTTGATCGACTGGAATGGCCATATCTTTTTCAAGTCCTCTCCAGATTTAAGTTCGGAAAGTCATTTATTAATTGGGACAAGACATTATATTTTAAGCCAAGATCACCACCTTTCCACTCTTTAGGGGCGGCAGACAGGGCGGTCCTCTCAGCCCTTTGCTTTTTGTTCTGGTCATAGAACCTTTAGCAGAGGCTATTAGAAAACATCCAAATATCAGAGGTATTAAGGTGGGTCAGGCAATACAAACAATACATTTATTCGCTGATGAAGACTCCAAGGGTCTGATTGAAAAATGTGACATGGGATTATAAACTTTGAGGCTTAAGTCTTCCGAATTACAAAGTGTATTATTCAGCATTACAAATTTGATTTGTTCTCTTTGTTTGAAATGGGTCCAGTCCCTCGTGGACTCACATAAAATTGTACCAATTGGGCGAGTGGGGTCACAAAAAACATTTTATAAAAATGGAACTCCAAAACCGTGTCAATAAAATCGCAAAAAAACCCTTACTATACATTAAGTCAAAAATTGGTATGAAATTCATAAAAGTTTTGGTCATCAAACAGATTAAAAGAGTAGATAAAAGACACTTACAACTCTTACATAAATATTTATTTGCATATATTCAACTAAAAGATTATCTCAGGGACACTCTAGGGGACCAAATGTTTTTGCCAGAACTGCTCCATGGTAATTAGGGTCCTTCGAAATTCATAACCAGAGTTTATTCAATGCCGATGCTAAATGGACATAAGCCACAAATAGACAAATCAAAAGAGAGATGGGAATCTGATTTAAACAAAAAATATTGATGAGATCTTGGGGCGAGATCGTGTGTTTGCAACTATTAACTCAAGGTTCAGAATTATTCGCTATAATTACCTTCACCAGCTCTATTTCACTCCTCAGAAGCATCTGAAATACAGTAACTCAATATCTGGAATGTGTTTTAGATGTGGTACTACAGAAAGTACTTTTGTGTAAAACTTAGAAACCTCTGGAAGGATTTCTGTGACCCTATATGTGTTGCTTTAAGGTGGAAATCTGTCTTCTGTCTTTCCTTGTCGAAGTGGCTTTCAGAAATGAAAAAATGCATTCCACTGGAGAAAATAACATACATCACTCTGAGAAAGAAATATGAACACTTATATTTCACAGATATGGAAGCCATACATAGATCATCTGGACACTCTGTCTGCAACAGATTGACCTGGACTTGATGTAAACACACTACCGTGACCCTTTATGTTGGGGAAAGCTACCCATGCAAAGTCTCTCATATCATTATTATTATTATTTATTGTTTTGTTGTTGTTGTTTTTTCCAATTTTTTCTCTTATGTATTTATTTAATTTTTATTCCCCCCTTTTTTTTTTTCTTTTTTTTTTACCATTCAGCTTATCATGTGAATGTAAAAACAGGGGGGGCGTATCGTCTAACTTTGTCTTATTATTAGGTCGTTGTATTCTTAAATGAAAAAGAAAAAGGAAATTATTGCAAAAACAAAATAGTGTATAAAAAAAGAGTTTCACACAGGTTACTTAAGTTTACCTTTTTGCAGGAGACAGAGACAATAAGTTAGAGGAAAGGGAGAACAAAAGTTAGATTAAGTTGAGTTGAGATGGGGCACTTGAGTCTGTTTGTCAGAGGAAAGCCAAAGGTGGACCATGATCATGGGAGTTGAGCAGACATTGCCAAGGGGAGAAGACAAAGTGAGTCCAGACAATCAGGAGATCCAATTCCATTTCCAGACTTATCAGATAGGTACGGAGTTAGGTGACAGTCCAGGGAATGTAGCAGACACAGTGAAACAAGCATTAGCAAGTGCGAAAAGCAAGCAGACCTCGAAAATGTCAGAAAAAGAAAACGTATCTATTTTTAATGTAAATTGGAAGGAAAATTCAAATCCTGTCTAAATAGGTTTTCTGTAAAAGGAAATAGGTTTGTTATGGTCATAACATTAATGGATGAAACTGATACATGATAATTCTGATATTGTACAGTAATTGATGTCAAAGTATTAATATTTCCCATTGTTCTCCAGCCGAGGCCAACACGGGGGCGTATGCGGATCCACTGCCTGGAGAATGTTGACAAAGCCCTCCAGTTCCTCAAAGAACAAAGGGTCCACCTGGAGAATGTTGGTTCCCATGACATTGTGGACGGAAACCATCGCCTCACCTTGGGTCTTATTTGGACCATCATCCTCCGATTCCAGGTAAACACAATGCCACAGGGCTGACAGTTTAAGTTCATTTTTCTTTTGATAGCTTAACACCGATTAGCTGGTAACAGAAGGGTTAATTTTTAAGAAGAAATACAAAATCACATGAAATATTAGAGGCGTTTTTCACCACATTGACCCCATCCTAGTCAGCTTCTTGTCAACATTATCTAATATGTGCCCCACGGAGAAGCTCTGTGTGGAAATTATGCTAGTCTTGAACACCCAGACCGTTGTCCACTTTTTTCTTTTATCCCTGTGGCAGTGCTAGAAGAGGCCCACTAGACTGCATCTCCCAGTCAGTGGTGATTAATTGACAGGTCATTGTGAGCTTTCATTTGTGACATCTATTTACCTTTGGATCCCTCACCCTGTCCCAGAATTTTTGACAGCATATCACACATTACAATATCTCCATTGACCTAGTAGCAACATGATCTTTGTGGCAAGTGATCCTTGAAAGTTGCAGTCAGGTCCCTTTTCTTAATGTATTTTAGCATAGTGCTAATAGCATATTAAATTGCTAATAATGCAACTTAATTGTAACATCATAAAACATATTGCTTTAATTGCCTTTGTGGAGGAGAACTGTCCACACCAACCCACACATTTTATTTTACCTCATAATGGTTCAGCAGAGATAGCAGTGTGTGCCTGTCTGCAAAATAACATGCAGAATGACAGCAATGTTCTTGCTGGTAAGCCAATTAGAGGAACGTAGTACATTCTATCGCACTATAGTGTATTGTATTGTAGGAATGGTTTACCATTTCCATAACACACTGAAAAAGACACCTAGGTGTTATGATAACTTTTGTATGACATTTTGTGCAATCACGGGTAATATTGAAAATGTTGACATAATTAGTTTATCTTCGGAAATGTCTAAATATACATATCATATCATATATAGATCTATCTATCTATATATATAGATCTATCTATCTATCTATCTATCTATCTGTCTGTCTGTCTGTCTGTCTGTCTTTCTGATAGATATGTATATAAAATTAATCTATGAAGTGTTACTCAGTAAATAATCGATAAGATTAGAATGTTTAATACTGTATCAGACATTCTTTTAGATGCCATTTTATCAGCAATATAACAGTAGAGTAGATCATCTAAATATTCACTGCACAAGCAAACAAACTCACATTGGCATAATCAAAACTACTGCAGACAAAATCTGATCTCATCCTGTGCAAAGTGGATGTTGTTTTTTACACAACAAAGAACAAAGTAAAATTGGACACTTTTCAAAGGAGTCTTAAGATTTCAGTCCGTTAACTTCAGTTCCCAATCTAGCAGCTTATAGTTAATGTTAGTGGCAACTTTAACTTTGTTAATGTTGTTGCAATAATGTTTGCAACGGCTGGAACTGACCATGTCTAGTTAAGTTTAAATTAGTTTTGATTAATAGTTACTTTGCACTAACGTCTGTAACAAATACATTATATTTCTTGTGACTATTCAGCATGTAAGTCCAGCTCTGGTTTTGCATGTTGTACATTTTCTAAGACAAGAAAAAAAAAATACAGTAGGTGCCTCATAAAAAAGAAACATATGTGAGATATGATCAGATCAGATGCACTTATCCTACCCCTTGTTATTTAGTGTACACAGCCTATTTCTTCCAATTTTTTTATAAATTTGCCCCTTTTATTTCAATGACAAAGTCATTTCTCAGGAGGTTCAGTATTAGTTCTTTTTGATGTTTAAAAAAACAAAAAATTAAATAACCATATTATTTGCACACCACCAGTCCTCTTCATCAAACACGTCTCTCTTTTTGCACCAAGATATAGAAGTTTAATGTAGATGAAGACTTTATTTCCCAAGATCTTATAAATTCTATACAAATTTATCTACAAAACATTTTAATATTTGGGCATGTCCAAAATATATGGGAATGATTGCCATCCATGTATCCACACTGTCTCCGGCACTGAGTTGACATTTAATAAGTCAATTTTCTTCCTCCATAATTCTCTCATGACTATTTCTCATAATTTGGCACTATACAATGAAATTGACTTGATTCTTTATCGGGGGATTCCAGAAAATCTCCAATGATGGATTGCGGCAGGACTCCAGATGGGTTTTCATTTCAATGTGTCCATCTTGCTCATCATCCTGTTCAGTAGCTAAAGGTTGTGTGGTGAGTGAGGTTAGTTTGTGAGTCAGGTGAGTCTGACCTTACCTGGCGGCCATGCTCTTCAGACTCATCACGATCAAATAGTGTGTCTTCTATTTTGCTTTTCTTTGTTTTTTAGATGGATGGTTTTGTGTCTTATGACTCTTTGGCCTCTTGTCCCTACTTATATCTGCAGTTATTTATTTATTGCCCTAAATTTTCAACTTCTTGGGGCATTATCAATAGTAGACTATTAGGAGCTCTAAAGCGGGACAGCCTATTCCAACATGATGCATCCGGAAGCCCAAGATGAACATTTTTAATAGAAGCTTTGGATTGGTAGTGGTTAGGATTGCTAGTTATTTTCCGATCCAGAACCAGGACTATGAAGTGTGGATTAAATTCTATAGTTTCCGTACTGAGATTCTGGCACATGTTGGTATGCTACTTACTGAAGCACAAGGATGCTTAATCAGCAGTGTCTTCATTTAAGATGAGATGCCGGTGGTTCTGTCTGGGGGATGCTGTTGCAGCTGCAGCATCAGGAGCGTGCAGCAGCACTATTGGATGAATGTCACTTAGGGTTCAGCAGCCTAGAGGTAGCAGTCGCCTTTCAGCCTGCTCATCAACAAGGACACACGCAGAAACTCACTCACACACATACACTGGTTTTCAGTGATACAGTATCAGTTCCTTCCATGCAAGTACAGCAGAAGCCCTCGGCTCCTCTTCATTACGCTTCAAAGCTACCTACAACATAGCTTTGGCACAAAATGCATCCTTACTATTATTCAGAGCCATCTTCACTGTAAAAATGCTGAGTGACATTCTTCAAGTCATGCTAGTGAGGCCAATATAACGGTTGGTATTCAATACTATAATACATATTATATTAAAATGAATTATTAGCTCATGTGGTGTGGACAGTGTCCCAGTTGATTCAAAGCAAAAAGGTTCTGGGTTCACTCGTGTAGTACGGGTTCCCTCTGTCAGTCCAAAATACATAAAATAATGAATTTGTGACTCATGATTGTCAGTTGGTGTTAATGTGAGTGAAAATGCATGTCTGTCTCTGAGAGTGGTCCATGTGATGAATTAGCAGCTTGTACAGGGTATACCTCAGCTCCCGAACAGTGTCAGCTGGGATAGGCTCAAGCACCCTCCCACGACCCTTATGTCTGGGTTTGTGATGTTTTTTTGCAATTGATAAATGCATGATGTGATTTTTGAATAAAAAAAGCAAGTAGTTGTACCTTTTCATATTTTCCATGGAAATATGGAAGTTGACTGGGAATTTTGGTATTCTTTTCCACACCATATATCTAAAAAAAGTTTAGGCTCAGCAAAGGAATTGAGAATATGTAATATACTGATGCATTTGTTTAACAATGTTATGGGGGAAGTCGGGGATAATTCATTGTTATTACTCACTTTCATTTATTACTCAGTTTCATTCTTATTATTCTCGCTACCTGCTACCTTTTTAATAATGTTCAATTACCATAAGTAACTTTAATCACAATAACCTTTAATGTGAAGAACAAAATCATAGATTGAACTGTGTGAATTTGAAGAAACTACAGAAAAAACAGGAACAGAGAAATTTACTGTACTGTCACTTTTCAGGTTTACATCACATGAATACGATTGATGTTTTTTTTTTAAACACACTGCCGTCACTAAAACACAAAAAACATTGCTAAGAAGTTAAATTAAAAACCGTTGACCTGCAGTAGCATCACCTGATGTCAAACCTTCTCCTGGTCTATATTGACTTTTAACTTGGAATCAAGCAAGACTTTCTCTCATTTCTGTAAATATTCCAAGAACCTGTTTGGTTGTTTTGAGTATACTACTTGAATGAACCTTTCTTTTGATTCATTCTCATCATCGACCAGCCATAGAATACAACTGGATCCCCAGTCAGGCTGACAATGTTTGTGAAAACATAAAACAATTAATTAGCTTTTCTCATCATACATGAAAATAATTCTATCTGCATTGATGTCTCCATTATTAACTAAATAAATGAGTTGACTCACCACTTTTCACCTAATGTTTTCTTCCACATTCCCTGCAGACCAAGGCCCACCCCTGCCGTAGTTACTCACTTGTTTGCATGATGCAACAGTCGATTTTGTCACTGCTACTGACTGAAGCCTTTCTGCCATGACAAAGTTGTTCCTGAGTTGTTGTTTTTCTGGCCATCTAAGAATATAGAGAGTCTGGGATTTGGTTGTGAAAAAGAATAGGTTATAGGTTAATAACTCTATTTATCCAAACATTCAGGTCAGAGATTAAGGGATGCAGCAGGGTTGATTGACACGTTGTTCCAAATTTCCTTCTGGTTATTTTTCCCTCTTGCACTTTGTGTTTCTACAACTCCACCTCTTTTCCTCTTTCTTCTGAGGTTGAAAGTGAGATTCTGCTTTGTCCAGTCAGCAGGTAAGGCCAAACCACTGCAGAAACTGCACACTGGCAGTAAAAGAGTGCAACAGACAGAAGATAAAATGGAAAGAGAGAGGGAGGAAGAAAAGGAAGAAAGAAGGGAAAAAGGGAGAGGATTTAGAGGCATAGGAAAAAGGAATCCCTATTTACAGGCATTAACAAATAATAGCAGACTGTTATTATTTTCTGTATTATCAATTATAGTGTTGTATTTGTTTTTATAAAGCTCAAATGTATATCTAACAATATATATATATATATATTATATATATATATATATTATATATATATAAAAAGGAAGGAACTCATCACACTTCTGCAAACTATTAAAATATGTATGCGTACGTATACCTATACACATACTCTCCTTCTGTAGAGTGTGATGAGGTCTGAGAACACATGGAGAAGATCTGAGACCATTACTCTGTACAGTAAGTCTTCAACTCATTTAGATTTTGAGGTTGACGCGATGGTCTCTACTCTAGAACTCATCCCACATATGTTTTATGAGGTTTAGATGACTGGGATGGGCGTGGCATAAACTTTATTTTGTGATTTCTGAATCTTTTTGGATTGATTTTGAGGTGTTTTCCGGATCATTGTACTGCTGGAAGGTCTGCCAACAGGCCACTATTTTCTTGACAAAGGCTATTAGATTTTCATCCAACTTCTGTTTGTATTTGATGGAGTCCATGGAATCATGTCTGTTAACATGATCTTTAGAGTCAGCATCAGATATCCACCACTATACACTCCAATGGTTATGTGGGGGAAGCAAGATGGAAAGCAATAGATTTTTTTATCTATTGCTTTCCATCTTGCTTCATCACACCCATCTTTGTCATTTGTTGCCAAAAAACTCTATATTGGTCTCATCTGACTTATGACCTTGTTCCAGTGAAAGCAAAGTCTGTCAGGCCTGGGTTGGTCTCTGGTCTTTTCCATCGTGAAGAATGACAAAGAGAATTAGGCCTGTGTCATATTATATCAATACCCCAGTAAAGTTTTCTCTGGTTCAGAATTCCCACTTAAACTGACAAACCTAAAAATATGAAAAAGGACTGGAAATAATTTCGGCTATCTTTTAATCACAGAATTTCCTAGGGATGTCAATAATTGTAATACCAATGATTAGAATTTCTGCATCAATTACTTGCCAAAGTACAAAACCAGGGCTTTTTGGGCTACCCCAGAGAAAATTAGTGAGAACTTGTTTACAGTCCATCCAGCAATTGAAGTACCTAATTTAGAGTTTCCATTCAAATTCATTCCAAAGTGGACTACTGATTTCTTTTGTCTTTCATCTCTTCTCACACATCTTTATAGTGTTACACTTAGTACAAAAACAGGACACTAATTACAGACATCACAAGGACAAAGGTTTGCAGTGGAAGTGATTTAATAAACAAAAATGTAGTTAAAGGTAAAAAGGTCCAATTTCAAAAATGATCCAAAAAAAGGAGAAAACCACAGCAAAACTCAAGCGAGGGCATAAACTTACGAGGTGAAAGAGCCAACAGGAAACATGACAAGTAACCAAATGAAATAACTTGAATAATCCAAGATCACAGGGGGTGCAGATTGAACACGCTGACAAAAATGTCAAAGAGACACAAACTTAAATACACTAAGGTCCTTATTTACTAAAGGGTTTGCATAAAAATTTGTGCAAACTCGATAGCACCCGCGAACAAATGAGCATGCTGATCTACTAACAGTGCACACTGAAGATTTCGTCCGTCAAACGTGCAAAATAACATGCTCTATCCATTTAGTACATTTTCCTTAATGAATGTACAATATCGGCATTTCTACCCGAGGGCGCAAAATACTGGCAAGAGTAGATGCAAATAGAATCATTTTGCACACGCAATGTGTTTTACTAAGCCTGAAAATAATTGCGGTGCTTGTGACTGCGTCTGTATTTAATACTTTTGAAGGGATGGTGTTAATCGCCACAGACTACTTGAATACTAAATAGCCGGTTATTTTGTTGGGACTGCACTGGAGGAACATTACTATAAAGCTAAGAAAAAGTGGCCCAGATTGTAGTTTTCTGCTGATGTTGCACCACATTGCGAAAAAACATCAGGTGTTGGAGCGTGATGTAATGGACTTGGAGGAATGGCCACTTGCCACATGCGTGGCTGTGCGCTTTGTGCACACTCGTCCATCTTCATTCCCCAGCTACTACGTTGTGGGACGGCATAGATTTAGATACCCCAGCACTGCCGGTACCCCATCATTGATGCTTCTTGCATTGGCACTGATGGCCATTGTCAGACCAGATTCAGCGCTGATCAGCTGCCTTGTGGTCCTGTGTGGCACGAGCGACTCAGGCACTCTGCGTCACACAATTTAGCAATCACTATTAGGCATGCTGATAAGTCAGGCCCTATGTTTGAAAATCACGTGGGAAAAGGTGAGGAAAGTGGAAGTACACAGCGCAAAAACACAACACAACACAGAACAAAGCCTTCAAAATAAAAAAGGAAATATAACCTCAGACCCGGACAATAATTATGCTCCTAAAAAAATAAACAACAGAACCATGACACATAGTCTTCATCACCTATAATCACATTCATTAATATTTATGTGTGGAGTATTCTATTCCTTAAATGACATTGAATATCGCTACAGTTGTAGGTATCTGCAGAAGTCTTAAAAAAGTATTAAGCAATTCTTTCAATGATTTTAAATGCCTCCTTCAATCATGCGCTCGGTACCTGTCCTTCGTTTGCCTAGATCCTAAACCCTGAATCAAATTTACTCGACTGGAAATCCACCTTCATTGCAATCTTCTTGAAATTGACATGGTTCAAAACCAAATAAACTTGAGAATTAGAATAGAAACTATTCCCTAAGGACAGAGCATTTTAATTCATCTACATGGGTTCACCCATTTTATGTGAGTTAATGCACCAGAGTGTTTGTGTGTGTGTGTGTGTGTGTGTGTGTGTGTGTGTGTGTGTGTGTGTGTGTGTGTGTGTGTGTGTGTGTGTGTGTGTGGGTGTGTGTGTGGAATAGAAACTATTTCCTAAGGACAAAGCATTCTAATTCATCTACATGGGTTCACCCATTTTATGCGAGTTAATGCACCATTGTGTGTGTGTGTGGGTGGGTGAGATAACATGGGTAGCAGCTGATTCCAAGGTGTCATGTTCCCAATTACCTTCGATCATGTCACTGTGATTGATTGAATGGCTGTCACTGTCATGTGGCATTATAATGAATCTGCACTTCCTTTTACTGAAATCCTCCTTTTTACTGTCTCCTTCACTGTGCTGAGGGTTCAGGAATGCTGTCAGTGTAATGTGACTGGTACAAGTTATTCAAATAGGGCTGGTCTTGGTTAAATTTGATCAGGCTGTGTCCAGGCTAACTTATCAATAAATGCATGCATTGCACCCCGTTGGGGTATAAGAAAATATCTCAATGTGCATGTTATATATCAATATACGTGCACATTGAGAACTTTGATACTCTGCTGATGCTCAAAAATCCTGTAATCATTTTTATTTATTTGTTTAAATGAGATTCACTATGTGTTTAAAACTGTTGCTGTTTTAAAATGTCATTATAGGTCAAAGCATTGTTGTAATCTTACCCCAGCCATTTCACTATTCCACTAAAGCATAGCAATATCTACAGAGAAAAGATGAGGTAATCACATATTGGCAGTGAAACCAGAGAAAACAGTACAATGAAATATAATATTGAATATCTTACAGTATTGTATTGTTACCCTTTATTGTTGCTAATACACACTGAGTTCAATCATAACTTAACTAAAAAAAAAATTAACACACAAAATGCAATGCAAAATGGGAAAATAACTGGGAGTTGTAATTGCCCTTAGGGAATTGACAAATATCATCATGTAGGGAGTTTTTGTTTGAAAACAGTGTCAGATTTTTTTTATAAAACCAACCGAGTTGGTCTAAAAGACCAAATTACAACCCAAGTGCCAGTACAATCCACCAAGCCATCGGAAAAGTCCTATGTTAGTATTTGGAATTCACCTGTCTCTCTTTTTACCAAGAGGAAAAGGACTTAAAAATCCCCGAAATCGACATATATCTGTTAAAAATCTTAGTGGCAGCAAGTAAAAATGCCATAACAAGGCAATGGTTCTGCAAGGAACCCCGACTGTCAGCAAATGGACAGTTAATGTAAAACATAGAACGTATGGGACATATACATCACATGAAGAGGTGATGACCTGTTTTATATTTGTTATATTTTGATAAAAGAAAACAATTTCAATATTGTCATAGTCTCCAGTAACGTACTTGATCCCCCATTGTTGTTTCTGTTTTCTTTTTTCCATTTTGTTTTCTTTGCTGCACCACAATCTTATGAATCTCTTTTGTATGTCCTATTAATGTACTAATTTATTGCTGAAATACTGTTGGTACTTTGTTTGCTTAGATTCTTGAAAAATAAAGTAAAATAAAACTTACAGGATGCAGTTCATTGTATCCATGAACTCCAAAGTTGGAATTTTCAAGAAAAACTTTATTAAACTTTTTTTTTACCAGGTCTGTGCGGTAGAAAGTATACTGTTTGTATTAACAGTATTTCTAGTAAACTTGTGTTCTTTTTCAGATCCAGGTGATCAAGATAGCGACAGAGGACAACAGAGAAACTCGCTCTGCCAAGGATGCCCTGCTGCTTTGGTGCCAGATGAAGACCGCTGGGTGAGCAGTGAAAATAGTAGACAGGAAACTGCAGATCCACAACATTTTCAGAATCATTTCTGTAAGAATCCTGTGGGTAGATTGGTGCGACTGTTTTTTTTACAAAAGATTTCTCCATGCTGCAGGTACTCTGAGGTCAATATACTGAATTTCACGACATGTTGGAGAGATGGCCTTGCCTTCAATGCCCTCATACACAGACATAGGTAGGGAGTGCTTTCAAAACATCTGTCTTTCATTTATTACATAGTTTAAAGTCCAGAAGTTGCAGGTCTACATGATAACAACAGTAGATGTACAATTTTGGGAAAGTTTATAAAATTCCCTTGAATAGTGCATAGAAGCATGTAGTTAAGAATTTATATTAAAATGTATTAAAATAGAATTATAAAATCACAAAAGAATAACAATGACAAAAACAGATTACATACATGAGATAAATACACGTTAAAATAAATGAAAATGTGGAATCTGTGCAACATATAAACATCTTGTGTCCTCCAGGCCTGACCTAATAGAGTTCCACAAACTCACACGGTCAAATGCAACCCACAACCTCCAGCAAGCCTTCAACATTGCTGAACAGCACCTGGGTCTCACCAAACTCCTTGACCCTGAAGGTAGGACAGTTTGGGGTGAATTTCCAACAGACCACATTACATACAACCGTGATCACAGGACTGCTTACTAAATTGGAGACAATAACTTAATGCTTATAGCTTCTTAATGTCATGCAGAGTTTGACTATCTGTGCCTCCACCATCTGATGCAGATGTGAACACAGAAAACCCAGATGAAAAATCCATCATCACCTATGCTGTCTCGTACTATCACTACTTCTCCAAGATGAAGGCTCTCATTGTGGAGGGCAAGAGGGTTGGCAAGGTAACCAACAGACAAATGTACAGTTAGGCCACAAAAGTTGGAGGGCAAGCATTGTTTTCGAAGCTACAGTGGATATTTATTAAAATGCCTCACGTTGAAGATATAAAAAACCTGAAAGAAGATGAACTTTAGGCAGAATAATTTTTCTTTATCCTTTTTGTGTATCCTTCTCTTTCTTCCCCCCATCCCTCTTCCCCCTACCCTCTGTCTGTGTGACTCAGGTACTAGACAATTGTATTGAAGCGGAGAACATCATCCATCGCTATGAGGCTCTGGCCTCAGACCTGTTGGGCTGGATAGAAAAAACCATTGCAGTCATTGGTAACCAGAAGTTTGCCAACTCTCTGACTGGAGTTCAGCAGCAGTTGCAGGCCTTCACAACGTACTGCACTATAGAGAAGCCTATCAAGTGCGTTTTGAGAACTTTTAAATGCCATCATGGTATTTCTTATGTTTTAGACATGATTGTAGCACATTCAAATATCATGGATGTCCATCTTAAGTATTGCATACCCTAGACAGTAGATAATATAGCAGCTGAACACACTGCGTGTAAATAGTGCTGGCAACTTAGCTGATTTTCTATAATTACGGCTGGCAGTTAAAGAAACGGTAATCATAGTTACTAACCCCTGCTACTTTGATATTGCATTCTATTATGTAACATAGTGCTGAATTTGACAATTATGTGCTAAATAAATGCATAAAAATTGACTGAATGCATAAATTGATTTTACACTTAAAAGATTGCTAACTTTTATGATAAATAAACAAACTGTGAAAAACATATTGTGATGTGTATATAACCCAAAATACTAATTTTATCATATCTTTAAGCCAGCCAGCGGTATAAAATGGCTGTGTATGTGTGTAGCCGCCAAAGTAGATCTAACTTAATCATGAATAATTAGTGGTATTCATTCACTATGCGTAGTCTGCATGATAACCAGTCTCTCTAATTCAAACTTAGTTTAAAATTCAATTTCATTAATAAAATATTATGCAGCAGCAACTTAGTGATTGTCAACCATGTTTATTCTCAGCAGGCATTTAAATGTAATTAAAATGAGACAGTGTCAGCTACTTGTATGCTTAGGGCTCAAATATAAGAGCTTTACCAACTCTCAAACCTTTGAACCTTTCCATCAACATCGTCAGGTTCGAGTTCTCTCATTGTCATATATAATATTAATATCAAACAATACATTTTTAGACATCTTCTAGGATTGTTAATTCTAGACATAAATTAAATATTCTGACATAAGAGTTCATGTGTAGAATTCAAATATAGCATTTTGGTACATAAAACTAGATTTTTGGTGTCTTTAGTATTTTTTCAGTAATGAGCTTTGTGCTAATGCCAAAAACAACATGTACTGTAATTGGTTACAAGTTGTAATCAACACACAGATAATCATACAATAGAGCCACAACACTCTCGCCAATGATGAATGACCATGACATTCGACAGCAGGATAGCAGTGTAATCAGAGAAATTGCCCCTTACCAAGAGTCCTCAAACTTCCTGCCAGCAAAGATGCATGGTTTGACTGTGTTCCAGCAAGACACAAAAACCCTAATAAAGTTCTGGCTGCAGCTTGAATGTTCACCTTTACTCCAAATATTACTCTTTTTTTTGGAAAGATCTTGCCTTTACAGGAGCACTGTTGAAACAAAGAGACCTTATTTTGGATCAAGGTCACTAACTAATGTTTTCTGTATTATCACTAAGGTTTCAGGAGAAGGGTAATCTTGAGGTCCTCCTCTTCACCATCCAAAGCAAACTCAGAGCAAACAACCAGAAACCCTATTTGCCTCATGATGGGAAGCTCATCTCGGATATCAATAAGGTCATTATTAATCCCTGAATTGTGTTTCTGTTTACTCACGCCTCAAAGCAAGAAGGCTGTAGGTTCAAATTCAGACCTGACTGTGTCCAGTTTGCAAGTTCTCCCTTGGGTGCTCTCACTTCTTCCCACATCCCTGAAACATATAGATAAATTTGTCATTCTAAACCGAATCTGAATGTGAATTGTTGTTTCTCTGTGATGAACTGGCAACCTGTCAGGGATATAGCCTGCCCTAGGTTATTGATGAATTGCCTACTGGTATTAGTTATTTATTCAGCAACTTTTTATTTATTCATTATGTTATGACCATTAAACTTTTAAACTTTTGTTTGTCTGTTGTTTTTTTATGGGGTGATTCATCTTTTGCTGTCCAGGCCTGGGAGAGACTGGAAAAGGCGGAACACGACAGAGGCGTGGCACTTCGCAAGGAGCTGATTCGTCAGGAGAAGCTAGAGCTCCTGGCTCAGTGCTTTGACCACAAAACCACCATGAGACAAGCCTGGCTTAATGAGAACCAGAGGCTTGTATCACAGGTATGGATCTCACGTGTGCAGGTAGGACACGTCGATGTCTGCAGCTACACTAAAAAATAAGCCACCCACTGTATCTCTATATATATTTATAAATACACATGTATGTTTTTCAATTGGATTCTTCTCTCTGCCCACAGGATAATTTTGGTTATGACCTGCCAGCAGTCGAGGCAGCAATGAAGAAGCATGAGGCCATTGAGGCGGATATAGCCTCATACGAAGAGCGAATTGGAGTGGTAGTGGAGCTCTCTGCAGAGATGGAGGCAGAGGGATACTACGACATTCGACGTATCTCTGCTCGAAAAGAAAACATCCTGGGCCAATGGAGTTTGCTGAAGGAGTTGGTTGCTGGCCGGAGGACACGACTGGAGAAGAACTTGGCCCTGCAGAAGACTTTTCAGGATATGGTCTACATGATAGACTGGATGGAGGACACACAGGTAGTGGAGGCTGTGTGCTTGTGTGTGTGTGCGTGTGAGAGAGAGAGAGGAAGGGAAGAGAGATAATCCTATACATTCAATGATTAAATAAAGACGGAGCATAGATATTTCTAGTAGTGTAGATGGAGAAAGAAGACTTTTTCTTATTTCTAAGAGTAAAAAAAATGTAAGGGCAGATCCAGAAATACAATGAGAATCAAAGAAGAATGTGTCATAGATGAAACAAGGCTTTTATTGCCCTAAGCAAATTAATAAGAAATCAATAAAGTGGGAATATAATGAGGGACTAGAGAAAATTATAAAAGTAGAAAAACGAATGTACTAATGTATAATGACATCACACTTGTTTGACATCATGCCTCTGCCTCTCTTGCCTTCCCTTGCTTCCATCTGCTGCTCTTCCTCAGGTCCAGCTTCTCTCAAAGGATTTTGGGAAGCATCTTTTGGAGGTGGATGACTTGCTACAGAAACACAGCCTGCAGGAAGCAGACATTACAGTGCAGGCTGAGAGGGTTGAGGCCCTCAATACTGCTGCCCTCAAATTTACCACTGTAGAGGGTACACACTCCTGCGGCTTGTATATTATGCATATAACCCTCATGACAGATCTAATATGTATCTCAATGTATCGATTGAAGATTAAAGGGATTTAGCTTTAAACCTGTAATAAATTTCTTAAGTGAACTTATTCCCTAAAGCCTGACTAAATGAAAACACGAAGGAAGTAATGCTTCAGTGTTGATTCAAAATATTCAGAATAAGATGCATTTGAAAAGTTCATCTTTTTTCTTCTTATATTTTTAGAAAATGTTTGATCAAGATTATCTGCTTCTTATCAGATGTTCCATTTCCATGTTAGCGATGTGGGTACTAAGTTTGGTTATTGAGATCTGTCTCCATTAGTCCCCCGAGCTTCTATTTTTCTTCCATTCCTATGACTGCGATACCTCACCCACAATTTGAAGGAATTTCTCCTAGTTTTGCTTGAAAATTTACCGGTGCTCATTGTTTAAATTATTAGTATTTGGTGGCTGAAAGTAAATGGGACCTTAAAAACATACCACATAACTCAAGAAGTTATATGGTAAGTTTGACAGAAAATTAACACAAATGTCAAACAGAATAAGATGATGAACTGATGACATTATTTAATATACAAAAATACAAAAAAGTCAACCTCACTTTGACAGATAAGATAAGGCTTTATTAATCCCTTAAGGGAATTATAGAATTACAACAGCATGCAAGACCTGCAATTACAGAAAGTCAACACAGCGGCGGCTGATGACTCTGCTGGGAATGAATGTTAAATTCAAAGATCTGTGAGGATTAGGCAGCGATGTGACAGTGGAGAGTGTGCGTACCAGCATCACAAAGGAACTAGATGAATTCAGAGAATAATTTTGAAAGACAGCAGTTGGTGATGATAGCTAATGATGAAGTTGTGTAACCGTGATTGGATACTAGTGACTGTCTTGATGGGCATAGTTGATATCAATTGTTGCCCCAGACGCCCCAAACCCTGGATAATTGCGACTAAGCTTGAAAGGTATGAATGACAGAATGGTTTAGAATATAACTGTGGCTCTACTGCGCAAAGGTATAGCCCTCCTGAATTAAACTAGATCTCATTTCATATTTGTCAGACAGTAAATTGGCCTGCCCACCTAGTAACCGTTGGGAATTTATAGATCATAGCTTCTTTGTAACAACATCCATACTTAAAACATTGACGTCCGTCACGAGT
The DNA here is from genome assembly GCA_009660295.1 of Lophius piscatorius. Classification (NCBI taxonomy): domain Eukaryota; kingdom Metazoa; phylum Chordata; class Actinopteri; order Lophiiformes; family Lophiidae; genus Lophius; species Lophius piscatorius. Next base: position 77,796 of record VRLP01001969.1, on the reverse strand, counting down.
TTGTATGTTTAACTTCATATGATTTTTGTTGTATTATGTGAGAAAGTTGACAACAAGTCCCTACTTACTGCACATTATGTAAGGCTGGAGAGACAGGGATTTTAACAGCTCTTGACTGGCTACTTTGAGTTGGTAGTTTTTTTCTGTGTTTTTCATTTAAACTGAAGTAAAATTTTCTTTCATTTTCTATAACTTTGTTTTCTCCACCAGGTTACCAACCATGTGACCCACAGGTGATCTGTAACCGTGTTAACCATGTCTCTTCCTGTTTGGAGGAGCTGAAACAACTGGCAGCTAAAAGACACACTGAGCTGGAGGAGTCTAGACAGTTGTGGGCGTTCTTCCAGGTAGGATTGGGTGAGAGGATGGGCTGAAAGGTGGAATTATGTTCTGGGTCTTATCCCTTGAATTTCAATGGGCCAGTATAATACATGTGATGTGCTGATTTAATGTTTCAAACAGACCATTTTCTCCAACCACCTGTTGATATCTGTTTAGGGGTTGCATTCTAAATTTCTGAAACAATCTGGCACCCACTATAAAACCAAAAAGTCAATGTTTTATTCCTTACCACTAACTGAATTCTCAAAATGATCAACCAATGAATCATAATGAAAATTACCAATGACATAACTTTAGGTCACATTACTGATTTGACTAATTCATTGGCTTGACTGACATGTATATGTTTCTAGTTTTGAACTTTTTACCTTTGAATAGTTTTCTTATCATCTCTTGACATTTACTATAATTTAATTTCTTCATTGGTTTCATTTTTTAATTTTTAATTTTTTCTTGTTTTAAAAATTAGATTAAGGTTATAAGATCAATTGTTTTTTCTCTTAAATTAATTTCTGTTTTGTGTTTTTTTTTGTTTTTTTTCAATGTTAATCCAATGTTAATCTTGCTGCTCTTGTTGTTATCTGTTAGGAGCTGGAGGAGTCAGAGGCCTGGATCAGAGAAAAGAGCTCCATTTTGGGAGCTCAGGGTTATGGGAAGGACCTCAGCAGCGTGCTGAAGTTGCTACAAAAACACAAGACTCTGGCTGGAGAACTGCTGGCTCACCGGTCGCTTCTGCAGGTGCGTGTGAAATTGTGTTTGTGTTTTTGTTTTTATGTGTACGTTGAAGAATCAGAACCTGGATTACCTACAGCACGGTACAGTTCAGTGCCACAAGCTTTTGTTAGGGACTGTATGTACTTCAATGGATATTTTTTATTTAATCACACTCCATCCGTCCATGACTCCCCAGAGGTATTTGATTTGATTTGATTTTGATGATAGATTTATTTTTGTTTCTGAAATCGTTAATTATCTTTTGCTGTTTCAGATAATCTATTACTTGCAGTACTCATTCTTGAATTGAATCTTCTTTTTTTCAAACAGTTCTATTATATGAGAATCCAAGTTAGGATAGTAGTTGTTTTTAAAATCATTGATGACATATCTTTGAAAGTTCACAAGCTATTTTTTCGGGATCGATGTGGAAGCTAATGTATCGTTTAAGTTTTGATTACAATGTCGTTGGTAAATGTATGCGTCGTCTTGAGTGCTTTCAAGTTCACCCTGTTTTCAGTATGGCATATTTGTTGGATTTAATTGTTTTATTGTGCGACGGAAGTTAAAGATTATTATAGTCAAAACAGCTAAATGTTAAAGATCTGTGTTCCCAAATTAGATGCTTGGTATTTAAAGTTTTCTTCAAATGTATTAATAATTATCTCCCTTAAATACCTAGGTGTTTTATGGTATTAGTTTTTAAAAACCTTTACAGAAGCTGTCAAACTTTGTTTATTAAAAAAAACCTCATTAGGCAAATGATTTCCTGTGGAAAATATACAAAGGCGTATCTACACTAGACATGAATAAAAATTTATTTAAGACTTCTTACAATGTCTCCAATCTACCAACTGCCATTGCCTCTAAGTACTTTGTGGTGTTAGTACAAGGCTTGGTCAGATTTCACAGAACGGTCTAGGTTTCCTGCAAGATAGATGTTTAAGGTGTATGATTATTGAAAGATAGATTAAGGAGATGATGTACATTTCTCCTCTTATACTTATTATAACTTTTCCTCTGTATTTCTCAATTCTTTGAAATATGCTGACAAAAAGCTTTTAGATATTAGTGTATTTTGAAGCATTTCTATAAGACAGTGCTGAAAACATGTTTATAAAAAGACCCAAAACACATTTGCAAGCCTTTATCATTTGGTGGCCATGTTATTCACAACTCATGTCACTCCAAATGTAACTGAGAGGAATTTGTAATGTAATGTATACGCTCTATTATCACATATCTTCATAAAATGCACATCAGAGTAAAATTTGCTATTTTGCATTGGACCCATTTTTAACAGGCAGTGAGCATCCAATCAAATTGGGGTTCAGTGTCTTGCTCATGGACCCTACAACATGTAAACTCCACCAACCCCTCAATAAGTGGATGGTCACTCTTACCCTCTGAGCCAAAGCTGCCCAAATGTCTGTGTGAATTAATTTAGAGTAACACTGTTATCCTTCCAGAACACCATGAAGCAAGGGAAACAGATACTGAGTGAGAAGAGCTTTGGCGCGGCAGGAATCCAGGAGATCATCATAGAGGTTAAGGATGAGTGGAAGATGCTGGAGGACCAAGCAGCACAGCGTCTTGGGCACCTGGAGGAGGCACTAAACTTTTTTCAGTTCTCCACCGAGATGGACGACCTCGTGGCCTGGCTTCAGGATGCTTACCGACTGGTCTCCAGCGAAGACTTTGGACATGATGAGTACTCGACCCAGTCTCTGCTGAGGAAACACAGAGGTGTTAGCGAAGCCATTGACAAACATCGTCTGCATGTCATGGCACTGCGTAAACACATGGTTGCACTTCCTCTTCAGTACCGTGATCAAGAGGTGGATAGAAAGAACAAGGAAATAGGGAGTTTAACTATTTTGGTATGATGCATTTTACTTGCCCTTCTACATTTGGCTCTTTTTTCTCTCTGCTGTCCTCTGTCCTTGCATCTCTGCAGGAGGTGCAGGTCCGTGGAGGAGAGATGGAGCAGCTCTACACCGAGGTGGTCGAGGTGGCAGTTCTCAGACAGCAGTGGCTTCATGATGCCCTTGCTGTCTATCGAATGTTCAGCGAGGTCAATGCTTGCGAGCTGTGGATTGATGAGAAGGAGCAGTGGCTGGACAAGATGGAGATTCCAGAAAGACTGGAGGAGGTAGAGGTGGTTGCACACAGGTGAGGTAAAGGGAGGGATTGACAGAGGACTCAGTTGGGATTTTGCTTTTTAAATTAGGTAGATTTTTTCTTCCAAGGCAGTAATTTTCTTAAGCTGACGGTCTCATCGTAACCCACAATGCCTTGTTATAGGTTCGAAAGCCTTGACCAGGAGATGAACAGCTTGATGGGAAGGATCCTGGATGTTAACCAGATTGTTCAGCAACTCCTGGATGGAGGTCACCCATCTTCTACAGAGGTCATAGGTTGTCAAGACCACCTCAACTCCAGGTACTGAAACAAAACTGTCCTACCAATGGCTATAATTCCAACCATATACTCGTAGATCTAATATCACTCGAATAAACATAACAGTAGTACCCTCATAGCAAGACAGCTATCCATGAATTGTTTGACCTTGGCAAATGGTTTGGGTTTCAGGGAAACCATCTGTGCTGGCTGCCTCAGTTAAGACAAGGCCCTTTGAGTGCAAAAAACAAAACAGCCTAAATAAACACGTTTCTCTCTTTGGTATACATTATTAAAATTCTTCTTCGGTGTTAGTTAAAAGATGCTGTTTTATTTTTAAGTTTTTGTAAATTCCCTTTGTTCATCAGATTTATTGAAGATTGAAACTCAAATCTTCAATGGAGTAAAACAAATTTTTATAGTTGAAGTGGAAAGATTCAAACTATAGGTTATGTTCCATTAGTTAAAGTTATGGCTACAAACCACAACAATTTTCAACATTTAGATGAAGTTAAAAATGGAACCATTCAGCCTTGGGCAGCGCATGTAAATTGGTAACATTTTTATTAATTCATTGAGATGAAATATTTCATATTTATACACATATTAATTTTGTGAAGCAGCGTATATAGAACAATCCTGCAGCTCAGAGGTAAGTTTCACTGAGTTGCTTTCCTGTCTACCTGCTGAGCGCTCTGTCTCCCTCTCCAAGACTCTGCCGTTACCCCATTACAACCGCAAGGATCTTTGTGTGCATGTTTGCAATTATTTGTTTCATGGCTGAGTCATTGTGTTTAACGACCAGCTGATCTGGTGCAGAATCTGAAGAATATATAGTATAACATGGTAGACCGCCAGGAACAGGTCATAACAGGTCATCAAAATAAGAGTTTTATAATGCATAATAATCATTTCTAATAATAATGAAGCTGAACTTTCTATTTAATATGCTGCATTTTACATTTTTTGGGCATTTTTTGGGCATTTTTTGGGCATTTTTTGGGCATTTTTGATATTTTTAATAAAACAATTGCTAACTTTGACTATATTCCTTTGGTCCCACATTAGATATTTTTAAACCATATTTCTGTATGTAGAATATGGAAGCTGTTTAAACGATCCAATACAGCTTTGTGTAGTGAATGTTTGGTATTGTATGTGGAACTGACTTAAATATATCTATTTTCGAATTAGAGTTGATTGATTGATGTAAGATTACTGAGTCAATCCCGATTGTCTTCCATGTCGTGGTATCAATCTATCATGTCTGTCTCACTGTTCCAGGTGGAATAGCATTGTGGAGTTAGTTGAGCAAAAGAAAGATCAATTGGAGTCGATGTTACGGCTGCAGAACTATTTGCTACAGTGTGCTGAGATCAAGTCCCAAATCCAGGACAAGAGAAAAGCTATTGATGCCACACAGTACATGGGCAGTGACTTGGGAGGAGTCCTGGCTCTGCAGAGACGCCTCTCTACCATGGAGGGAGCTCTATCTGTCCTGGAGCCCAAACTTCTTCATCTACAGGTGGGAAAGGAAAGAAAAATACACACCATATTCCTATGTCGAAGAAAGGCATTATGAAAGCTTTACTGATGGTATTTTCTGGTAAATATGTGGAGGTGAAAATGTTTTCATTTTTATGCAGTTTGTGTTATACAGCATAATTGGCTACAAATGGCTATAACTTATATTGTCATGCAGCAAGAGGCGGAGCATCTGACCACCGTTCACTCAGGCCGTGCAATGGAGGTTCTTGTGCCATTTGATGGCATAAGTTTGGAATGGGAGGAGCTGAAGCACACTCTTCAGGGCTGTGAGGACTCACTAATGGTGGCTAGCAGGCTACAGACCTTCATACAGGTACACATGAATAATCCAAAAAACAAGTAGAAGTCAATATCTCTGACTTTCCCTGCTAATCAGCGGAGACTGAGCCTTTATCGTATTTCATTTCCAGTGGTACTGGTCTGTATAAACACCAACACACTGTTTCAAGTTCATTAGCAGATCATTAAAATGTCACCTTTCAGTTATAAAATATCTGGAACTGGAAACCGTTTAAGTTATTGTTTTCACATGAAAACGCATATAGGACAATTTCTCTGTTTAAAACAGGTTAGATTTTCACAAGACGGAAATCAATGAAAATGGTTTCCGTCAGCAAATCACTACGTATGTGAGACTACGTTTCTAATATTCACAAGAGACACAGAAAAAATTGTGTTTGAGACATTGCTTGTTTTAAGATGTAAGCAAGAATCTTGAACAGGTATTCTCAGTCAAACCAAGTCATCTGCCTTTAATTTCAATTATTTCAACATATTTGTCAGTTTGCCCAAGCTCCTTGCTATAGACCAGCAATGTAATTAATTATATGTAAATTGTGATCCTTTTCCTATCCTGTCAGGACCTGGACTCATTCCTCACCTGGTTGGTCCAGACACAGACAGCGGCCGCTTCAGACCAATTACCTAACGATCTGGAGGAGGCTGAGAGACTCATCAACAAACATGCAGCTCTAAAGGAAGAGATTGGACGGTGGGTTAATGAAGGAAACAAAATTTTGTTTTTAAGATGACCCTATCAGTCAAGCATCTTTCTCAATGTCAAAAAACACACCAGACGTTCAGTGAATAATTGAATTGAAATGTCCATATCGTTTTCATTACAGCTATGAAGAAGACTACGAGCGCCTGCAGTCCATGAATGAGCTGCTTGAGTCCGATGAGGCTCCTCTCCCTCAGGCTGCCCTGCAGCAGTGGCTCCAGAAGCTCGATGTTGGATGGAACAAGCTGCTAGAGATGTGGGAGAGTAGGAGAGAGGTTCTGGTCCAGGCTCACATTTTCCATCTCTTCCTGCGAGATGTCAAACAGGCTGAGTCTTTTCTCAACAACCAGGTAAGACAAACAAAAACCGAGCAGATGGTCACAGTTTACAAGGAACGTACTCATACCACGCTTTTAACCTGTCTATCTTCGTGCCAATGTCTCTGGATGATATAGCTATTTGGAAAGGTGGGAGAGAACTGGTGTGAGAGTTATTTGGGGAAAAATGCCACTTTTTTTTAATAAACTTAAAAAAACACACATGTCCTGCAATGTGACTATTGCACATAGCCGCTCTGTCATATTGAGGTGGAAATATTATATTGGGAAGGCTTCAAAAATGAGATTTTCAGAATAAGATTTTGAAACCACTTTGGGATAGATTACACTGAAATTTGGTTTCAACATTCAAGGTTTTATTAGGATGAATCTAAATGTCTGTTGTTTATCACTCCCTATAGCATGAAGTTTGACCAGCCCCTGTTGATATTAAAGATCTGTAAATAGATAAAACGTTGTTGGAAATACTTTTAGTGGTTATAAAACTGGTTTATATTTCACAATTCACACTCTGCCTCTTTTATTTGTTCCATTCTATTTGCATCACAGAAATAGGTTTCACTTAAATATTTTGACACACCGATGAATCAACTACAATATGTGTCTTATATGATTTTTTTTTTCTGTTGATGTTTAACTTTCAGGTGAAGTCCAGGGAGAATCAATCATACACCAGTTTGACAATTTTTTCAAAAATTGGCATTGAGTGGTTTTATTTGGATTTATTTTACACCCTGATATTAATTTCACCCTCCGTTTCTCCGTTTTATCCTTTTCCCATCTTGGTCTTACATACGCATGGGTCAGAGTTTGCTTGGAGGACTGCACCTTCTACTGTCAAGTTTGCTTTTAAAAAAAATCACAGATTGCTTTGAAAGCAGTGTATGCCTTCTATTGGCGTACGCATTTCAATACATTTTCTGTGATCTTAGTCCATACATTTGAAATTACGTGGTAGTTAGAGCATTTGGATATCGGCATTAAGATTCTTTGATCTGAAGTGATTGAAATGACTGTAGTTTTCAAGAATTTTATTTCCACACTGTCATTTAAGGATAACCTCAAATTAATAAATTCACTGGATAATCGATTTATCATTTAGAATATTTAATGGAATATCGGGAACTGTCTTCAAATGATTTTTTACACAAATCTACAATTTGCAATCTTATATTTCTGAATGTGAAACTGAAAACTGTATTTCAGTTTCTGATTTAGAAGGAATCTTTGGTGTTTTGGCTTTAAATTTCACTTAAATTGGTAATAAATTATCAAAATACATAAATTGTCTATGACAATTTGTTTTTTAAATATAATCAAATAATGGTGATGTTATTTGGTTCCTTTGACAGCCCAAACCAGAAGTGTTAGAGAGATAATTGATTGTGCCCCCTCTGCTCTTTTTCTTTTTGATGGCCTTTATGTAATGTGTTCCTGAACAATGACATCACCTGTTTGTGTGCCATGTTTATTATCAAGGAGTCTGCCCTGGCTCACGTGGAGCTGCCCACTACAGTGGAGACAGTGGAAGCCGCCATAAAGAAACACAAGGACTTCACCACCACAATGGAACTGAACCTGCACCGGATCAAAGCTGTGATCGAAGCTGGAGATAGTTTGATCAGCCAGAGTAACATTTACTCTGAACGTATCAGGGAACGCATCGACACCCTTGCCAACAGGTACAACATACTAACAAAAACAAAAGTACTGTTGGAGTAAATCGGAAGTCAAAATTCTTAAGTAGAAGTCAATATCTGTTTGTAGTCAGACATTTATACAGTATACTATAATTTATAGAAAAATCAGTGTGTGTCTGAGGATATGACATTTAGAAAATATAATAATATATGCTTTCCAGTATTGATATTTTTTTATTTGAACTACTGACAAATGTAGATTGAGCATGTCAGAGAAGCCTTTTTTTTGCAATAATGCCAACAATAGTTCAAAGAATAATGACAACTTAAGAATTTACGATGTCAAGTGTAAATGGTCTAAACGGCCAAAGAAGAGAGCTTGGTCTGTTAAGACCAGGACTCAAATCTGATTGGGAAATCTGTGTGATGGCTGAGCTGGGTCTGTGTGTTTATATGGGTTTTGAGGTGTTTTTTTTCGTCTGTATGTGTCTTCAACAGTTAAATATTAAGAGCCATAACAACCATATGTTGTTTAGATTTGATTTTCATAACTGATTGGACATTCATTATTCTACTATGGGGATGAATAAAGGAACAAATTGCAAGAATAATGTTTAATGTATAACAGTCTATTGTTCTATTTTAAATGAATGATCAGAATTCTCGGCACCTTGTAAATAAATACCAAATATTAGCAAGAATTTATATACACATACTAATGTGATATAATTTCTTTTTTTGTGTGTTTTAATGTATCTTTGAACTAAATTACATTTCCATTGCTCTCTCAGGGGAAACCAGAACCGAGAGCTGGCCCAGCAGTGGCTGGATAAACTGAATGACCAGTGGAAACTTCAGAGATTTCTTCAGGACTGTCACGAGGTATGAGGTTAACAGATTGGTTGTACTGGTTGAACTGTTTAGGAATTTAAAGGGTTTTACGTCAGAGTGAATTCATATCACACTTCATGTTTCGTTCACCTATAATGACACTACAAGATAAGTTTTGATCCTGGTACTTTAAAGTTAATTCAATTTTGACCTCTGTTTTGCTCCTATGACCTCTTTTGTTACCAATGAAAAATAGTCAGTTTCCGCCATTGAGTTCTTTTTGCTTTTCAAAGTGATTGCAGGTATCTAAATGTTCTGAAATTTAAGGTTGAGTCACTTTTTCTGCCTTATGGCTTATAGCTTTTTATGGTTTTCTAGCGAAGAGCAAACTCAGAGTCAAGCCCAAATACAAGATCATTTTAATTTAAGTAAAAATGTAAACAATAATCAGCCATCCTATGATGACTTGTGATTTATTTTTTCATAATTGCATGTTTGAAAAAGCACTGACTTTTATGTACTGTACAATTTAAAGACTTGCTCTAATCGTTGCAGCTGTTTCGCAATTTGCCTTAAGATGGTCTTTATACCCACATAAGTATTTATACCATGAATATAAGTACTTTTTTACTTGCTTATTGCAGGATCTCTGAGAAGTGCGTTGCAGATGTCTACTGTTTTGGGGATTACCAAGTTAGCATTAACTTTCATGGGGACATACTATGCCTCATGCAGAGGTGAGCTGTGTCACACACAGATATACAGATATTGCAGATACATCCCTCACCTGCAGAGGCAAGCCCAAAACCCTTTTTAGTTTTGGCAACTTTCTCTCTTTGGCTGTACTGAATAATTCAGGAGCAAATCTCCTCATCACTAATTTAAAAGAGTTTTGGATACGTTCTGTAGAAATAAAGTATGCATGCAGTCAGGGCAGTCTTGCCCTGACTCTGTGCGTGTATGTGTGTGGCTGTATGTGTTTGAGTGAATGTTGCATCAGTCTGCAGAACACTGAGCTTTCAGCTGCCAGGATTTTTTCTTCTGTTCCATCCTGGCTGGATCTTCATATTTCATGGAATTAATTGTAGCTTTCCATCCCCCGCAAAAAGTCTTACACCAAACTTTGAGGCCTGATACGCATGTTTTTTCTACACAAAAATTTGTATGACTACAGTTTACATTGGTCTGTCTGGTCTTTAATGGGTAGTTTTATTGACACCCTTTTGTTTTGTTCAGAGAAACATATAAAGGTGTTCAATGTTTCATACAGAATCGTCACATGATTGTGAGAAGCTGACTAAGTGCTGGAGTTACAACAAAGATATTTATGTTGTTCATCTTAATTTTAACTAAGTTATCAAATAAGTGCTTTGGAGTAAAAAGTACAATCATTTTCACCAAAATATAAGGGAGGGGAAAGATAAAGTAGCAGAGAATGTAAATACTAAAGTAAAGTACAAGTACTTCAAAATCCAACCTAAGTATAGTACTCGAGTAAATTCGACATAAGTTATTGTCTATCGCTGGTTATTTTACACTTTGACACTAATCTTAAATTTTATTTTCTTGCAATGGTTTATAGGTTTCAATGATCAATTATCAGTCTTGGTGGATAATAATCAGTGTTGTGTTTGCAATATAACATGTCAATCAATCTGCACCAACTCATTATTTTGTGTATCATATGAATATACGTCAGAGATGTAGTATTTTATGGTAGTTGTAATACACTGCTGTACATAGAAAGGCTCATTATAGTTATAAACTTAAAGTGAGAGGATCATGGCAAATACAAGCCAACCATATTTTTAAATGTAGCTATTTTTAGTTATCCCTCTTCAATCTGTCTCCATCTCTTTATTTGCTTTAAATCACCATTTTCAGGATTTTCAGGTGCTGGGACTACTTTTTGTTGTTGTTTTGAGGATTAACTCATTAACTCATTGAGGATTAATAGAATATGACATTCATAACTTTGTCTTTATCAGTGTACTATCAGCTGAACATAACTTACCTTTTGTTTTAAACATAAGCTGAGAGAAAGCCTTTAATTTCTCCACACGGAATGGGTCCTCTTCCATGGAGTCCTTCATGTTTTGCTGCCATGTTTGTACAGTAGCCTTTAGAGACAAATTAAACTCCGGCTTTTCGCATTGTTAGGTTGAGCTGACGGGGATGATGTTGAAACTAGAAGCAGTGAAGATGATTAAAAAAATTGTTGCTTAATAACTCTAAGAAGTGTATGAGTTTTAAAACCCAAATTTGGAAAATATTTTGGTCAAAATTTGGGTTTGCCTCTACCTGGGGGTGAGGCAGGGGGCCCCTGCTGCTTCTGTATTTGATATTGTATGTGTTAGGTTTGACCTAACTAAATGCAGGTTCCAATTAAATCAGTCTTAAGAATCCACATCTCTTGACAGGCTACTTGATGCGGTTCTAGATGAGGAAACCATTTTGACACTTAATCCAACATAAATCCATAGATAGGGAGGGATGGACTGATTTGCAATATAGGTTGCAATTTGGAACTTCGCTGCTAGATGCCACTAAATCTTACACTCTGCACCTTTAAGACTGCTATTTTGAAAATCACATCAATGTTTTATTGTGACTTCAAAGTCTTTTTCTAGCCTCTTGCATTATCTAAACCTTTCTTCATAGGATAGACTAACATTTTTAAAATTGCATATCTATTCCTAAATTAAAGCTTTCCTTAAAGTCAGAGTTTTAGTGCTTTGAAAAAAGTGAAATATAAAGTATGTGTAATCATAGTTTGAAGGCAAATTCAGATGGAATTTGATTTTCCCAAATATTATCACATTATTTAAATTCTGAAAGAGATTCTGTTTCATATTCAGCAATATATTTTTTTCAATTCCACAGTCAAAGATGTAGTCTATAGAATTTCAAATGTCATGTGTATCATTATTCCCCTCTTTAACCGACCAACGGTGGTGAAAACCCCCCAAATAGATTAAATTTATAGTTTGACAATAATAGAGCAAAATTAAATTGATTGTCATGGCCAAATTATTTTGAATGAGGGAGGCCCCTCCCCCCTCTCTCCCTGCCCTACATCTCTTCTTATCTGTCCCTGTCTTCCTCTCTTATGTCAGACAAACTTGTGTACTCTCTTCATTCATTAACACTTTTTCTCCGCCTACCCCAACACACACTTACAACCTCCCAGTCTCCTCATTTTCCCTCTTTCAATTAATTTACAGTCTCAAGGGGGTCATCAGGCTATGGCCTTGCATGACCTCTGCAGTCTTGAGACATAAAGGGCTGGGTGGGGGGGCTCATGCACATTTGTCTGCACAATACTTCTTTGAACGTGGAGGTGCATGTGATCTTGTTTGCCTCGGTGTCTGCGAATGCGTAAGGCGTATTTCTCATGGTAGCTGTCCTGTTCCTAAACGTTTGTGTGATAGCTCCAGGAAGAGGCAACAATGTGACAAACGGACAGGGGTGTGGATCCATCCCATGTGCTTTAAAAGACTGACGAGCAGTGAATCTATCAAATTATAAATACATCATTCACGATGAATCACCGCTCTTTTAAGTCTTTTAAGTCTGTTTCTCCCTTCACCCTTCCTCTTTCCTCCATCTTCTTTCCAAACCTCTACTATTTTTCTCCCTCCCTCTTTCCTCACTGCTTAACCACTGCAGCAGCACCAGGCAAGTGGACACAGAGTGCAGCTGGCTGGGACTGCTGCAGAGAGGAAGAGAGGGATGGTAGAGGGGGTTGGTGTGTTTAGTGCGTGAGGCGAAGGATTTAACAAAAGCATCTATCAAGGATTCATGAGCTCAGCTGTTAGTCGATAGTGCTGTGCTTCAATCAAAAACAAAAAAATGTTGGCCTTTCTTTCCCTTCGCGCTTACTTTGACAAGATTTGGAGCCCCACTCACCCATCCATCTCGTCCAATTCAGTATCATTAACCGTGACCGGTGAGCCTGGAGGCACTGCATGAATCCCCTGCCCCCAAAATCCCAATTCCTATCTTTTGCTCCTCCCTCTCCTCCTCCTCCAACCAGCCGGCCAGCTCACTTGCTTGCCCACTTTCTGAAGGTGTGAGGTAGGGGAGGAGTGTTCATGCATTGGCCCAACTGCCTGCAAATGTATTGTTTTGGGGAGGATGTTTTTTTTCTTTCTTCTTCTTCTCCTTGTAATCATCATTCTTGCCCTCTCGATCGTCACTGATCCAATTCCCGCCTCTCTTCTATATGGGTGTACAGCGAGTTCTAAGCAAAACGGCGAGAAGCGAGAGAAAGGGAGAGAGACAGAGAGAGAGGCGGGGGCGCAACCTCAGTTTGAAGTCTCCAGTCTTGCTCCAGTATTGTTGTCATTTACCGTCTTGGCATTCCCCTTTCAGCACACCTTTTGTGTTGCTGTCTCATGTTCGGTTCAGTAGTAGGCGTCTTTCTGTCCATCTAGCTCTCTCTTTCCGCTCCTTATTTTCTCTCCATCTGGCTCTGCAGCGAAGAGCGTCCTTGCATATATGTGACGGCGGACGAGTGACGATGCGAATATCAGCGGGTTCCTGCAGCTGCCATAATCCTGTGGGCTGTTCCAATTAAACGCTGCCGGTAATCTTGTTACTCGCTTTTCTTTTGGGTTAGGAGAGAGGGACAGAAGAGCAGATGGAAATGATGCATGCAATAGTGAGGATCTTTATGACAGCAAGACAATGGTTCTGATGCTGACCTGAATATGCTGGTCCTGCTGTCGGCGCTTGTGGAAGGTGTTTGAATGTGCGTTTGCCTCAAACATTAAAACAGCAGATTTTACTCTTTGATGGAGAGTAGAGGAGTCTGGTGTTTAATATGTGACTATTTGATGATGCAGTGGACACTGCTCAGTCTTTAATATGTACTTGTGAATTCTTTGCAGCCATGCTTGTTGGTACACGTGTTTCAGCTGACATGTGCCTGCTGTGCGTCATGAAATATTTATGTCTGTATATTTGACCTTGTATTTCCTCCTGTATGTGTGTTTATTTACAGTGCTTTTACTTCTAACAAGCTAATTTTAAAAGTTTGTGTGTCAATTATGATAATGGGAAGTATATTGCAATGTTTCTCTAACATCCAGCACACACATATAAGTGTATTAGAGTGTTGGTGTATGCAGATCTTCGTAAAATGAGGGATTGTTTTATACACATTATCTCTTATCTCTTTTCTCTCTTCCACGTTGCCTCTCTCGCCAAGCTGGGGGACTGGGTATATGAGAAGATGCTGATGGCACGGGACAGCAGCCGAGACGAGACCCAGAAACTTCATAAGAAATGGCTGAAGCACCAGGCCTTTATGGCCGAGTTAGCCCAGAATAAGGAGTGGCTGGATAAAATTGAAAAGGTGAGTGCTGCCAGTTCTCTGAAGTTATACTGTGTCTGCCGTGGAGCCATAATGTATATAAATTGTTCATCAGGCACGATATTTTGAGTATGGTAACTCGGAAAATGTCATGGGAGAATTGCATAATATTGGCACAAACGTGTAGTCGACTCAAGGATGATTTTGGTGGATCAGAAATTGCTCATAACCCAAAGGTTATAGACCAATTTTGACAACAAAAAAAAAATTGGACAAATGTCTGAAACTAACAGTTGAATTGAGGGCTTCTGTGCTGTTGGGATGACGATGTGTGTGTGAAGCATCTTTTAAAAAATGTATGGCTACTTCATCTCAAAATCAGGTTTCACCTCTTCTTTTCTCTTAACGAACTTAGACTCTGGAAGACATGCATCTGTAGTCTACCAGCTGCTCAGCTGATTGTTGTTGCATCATTTAATCAAGTTATATCTTCCCCTTGCACTCCTCCATATACTCCACTGTATTTTAACAAAGGCCTCTTTCACACAAATGCCACGCAACAGCACCACAATAAAGGTCCTTCTCTTTGAAACTTTTATTAGTTTTCAAGAACAAAACAATGTTGACATAATTCCGCTTCAGAATGTGTTATTTTAAAGATGCTGTTACTCCACAAGTAAAAGAGGTATGACTTAAAACTCAGAAAAATCGGCTATGCATCAAGCAGCCCTCAGTAAATAATGAAATACAATAGTAAAAACTATCGTTTACCTTCCATAATACTCGGCAATTGAACTTGTCCTCTGTTCGGAGGTTAAGAAGCACCTGGCCCTGTCTCCCCAATTCACACCAGGCCATCTAACTATTGGCAGATAGACAAAGTTTAGCTTTTGAAGTTCTATATAGTTGCCCAGTTCATCCCAAAAGACTGCTCAATGCTTGTTGCTTGGCAATTCACAATTTCAAAATTTTTTGCAACATTGTAGCATTTACAGGATATGATATCTCATCAGGCTAATACTGTAGTATTTGTACACATTGCTGACTAGTGTTAGAAAGATGTTTTTCCTACAATCTTCACTTAGTCTTTGACAACTGCCGGGTTTACATTGACACTTTTCTTCGTTCAGAATGAAATCATTCCGAAAGGGTATTTCTGTAGTGACTGTTTACATGAGCAGGGATTTAATCAAAAATGGTTCTTCCACGCGCCGACAAATCAATCAGAAGAGCTGTCAATAGCTGAGTGACGAGCACTTTACAACCAATAGCGTTTATATTATTTTGATGCTTTTGAGGAAGGAGCAGCTGAAAATACCTCATGTTTCCTTCTGTACTACAGACATGAGGGAGAGGGGGAGAGAGGAAAGGTGTTGTCCTCTGAGTGGTTTTACTCTAAATAACGTGACAACATTTCAACTTTATCAAATATGAATTTATTTGTTCCTTTTCTTTTCAGAGTTGCGGAGGACTGGAGCCTATCCCCAGTCTTTAAGTACTTCATTCATGCTCAAAAAGAAGTGACGTTGGTGGTTTTGATCCACTTGATTTATACATAGGTATACGTTACCGATTATAAAATTGACGATTTCAAAGTTCTCCAGTGCTTTTTAATTTGTTCACAGCGTTGGTCTATCTCGGCTCCGCACGGTTTTTCTTAGATGTTCTTGTAGAGTTCAGTTCCCACTTAATTTGTTGAAATTTGCATTCAAAATATTCTCTCTGCTGTAGTTTAGATCATTAAATGACAGCATCAGGCACAAGAGTCAGCCAGCCCCCCCTGACCCTTAACAAGTTAAACCGTAACAGATAATAGATGGATAGAACATGAATTCTGATTGAATTATTTGGATTGTCAGATAACTTATTATATGTTGATTGTGGTCCTGCTCTTTTGTGGTTCATTTTGCCTCTCTTCTTGTGTTCTCTGAAAGTCTCCAGCCTATTTATGTAACTGGGTTAGAACCTCTTTCTGCTGTGAAGGTCACTGGGAAGTACATTGGATGTTTTTAGGGTAGTGTGCAGGTATGTGTGTATAGAGATCTATTATATCACAAGGACTAATCAGTTATCAGGAAACATCCAGAGACACAGAGTATCATAAGGTCCATTATTATCAAGTCAAATGCATTGTTTTAATTCTGCTAATTAAATTCCTACACCAGCCCTTTTCACTGTAAAATTTTAATAAAGATTTTACTGTAAATTTAGAGTAATGTCATACTTTGAGATAATAGAAACTCACAAGAAAACTTGGACAAATAATTTCTCATGAAAGCTTGAAGGTTATTGTCCACATGAATGTACTGTAAACGTAGCTGTAACAGCAAAGGATCACGGGAAGGCGAAAATGAAAGTGTTGGAAATAAAATTTGAAAACCTTCACCATTTTCATCCCTTTAAGATAGATTTCATGGGCTGCATTATTAATGCAACCTACACCAAATATAATACGTTTATATTTTTATTATACCTTCTGCAAAATGGGGCATAATAAAAATATCATATGACTTATCCATATGTAACAGGTTTTATAGTGGGCATCATGTATCTACATATTCTCAACCAAATGATAGATAATTCAATGAATGCTATGCAAGGGCCCTAAAACTGTTTGTCTCGTAATTGGTTTCATAATTTTGTTTAAATTTTTAAGCACATTTGAACATGCCATGTCATTCTGCTGTAATTCCACTAAGATAAGGGTTATGGCCTATTCACATCTACTCAAACTAGTTTTCCTTTAATGGATGCAGCTGTGTCCTTGGACCAAAATTACCTATATTTCTCCTAATGTGTCAAAATGTTAAGAATAAGATTTATTATTTATGCCATCATTATTATTTAGTAATTTTTATTCAGTGTTACTTTATTATCAATATTACTGTTATAAGTAATAGTGTAGTTTTGCTGTTCAGAAAAGGTGGCTGTGGCTCAGGAGGACGAGAAGCCATACACATATATGGAGGTTGGTGGTTTGAGCCCGACCGCTTTAGTCCACATGTTCTATGTCGTGTGAATTGTTATTGCTTTCGATGAGAAGGTGGGGCCTTGTGTAGCATGTAGCCCTAGTGTGTGAGTGGTTGTGTTGTAAAACACTTTGAGGGGTCAGTTAAACAAGAAAGATTGTCCCTAAGCACAGTGCATTAAATGTTATTTCATTGATGAATATTTTACCCCTAATCATGACCTTATAAGTAGAAGTAGAATAAGAAATGATAATCATTAAATATTAATTTGTTTTAATCTAGAATCTAACTCAGGTCTTCTGCGGATTATCCTCACATTTTGACATCAAGGGCCAATTGTATAGCACCTGTTATAAATTGCTTGATCTCCACCTTCTCTTCCTCTTGTTCTGATGAATGCGAAACAGCCGAAACATTAGGTCTTTATTTTCAATTCCAGCTAACATACTGGTGAAACTTAGATCAATCTACTTGCAGGGGCTGTTTTGCGTTAGTGCCACCATTTTTTTCTATGCCATCTGCAGACCGTTATAAAGTATAATACTGTAATTGTTACAAGAATTATTTTTGTACCACTGGAATAATGTTAGACATCGATCCTCACATATGTTGATTGTTTTGTAGATTTGCAAACCACCAGCAGGGTCGACTAGTTGCCTCAGGAGAGGTCTGCATTGTGTGAATCTTGTTCAGCATAGCATCTCTTGCAAGATGAGTTGGAGAAACATTATGTAGGCAGCTTCCCCTTTTCATCACATACTGCATATGCAACTGCATATGCAACTGTCCTTCTCACAAATCCCTTTGTTCATTAAGCCGGGACTTGTAGTGTTGTGCTGCCACAGCAGTATGTGAAAAAACGGTCTGTAATTAAGGGGGGGTGTTTTTAGGTTGGTGTGGAGATAAGTATGGTGAAAACATAACTGGAGCAATATTGATTCCAACCATCTCACTGAAAACTTAAAGTGACATAGAAATCATCTTTTATATTTTTGTTCTTTCCTCAAACCGCTTATTATGATACACTGGCAGCACTGCCCAAGTAGCTTTTAGTGACAGAACACCACACTGACATGCAGATTTGGACCCAAATCATTGAACTCTCTAGGAAGACAGTGAAGGCTGAAAATCACTTTTTTAAAACAATTTTACACATGTATGAGAACTAAATATTCTTCTTAAAATATCCTGTAGTAAAGTTGATGTTTTTTGACTACCCTTAATATATTAAAAGTTGCTACATATGCAAACACGTTCATATTGAAGATTGAGATGTTACTGCAGTAGAAATATGCGACTGTGGTGGTTCTCAAACTTTTAACAGTCATTTACCCCCGAGGCACTCCTAAGTATCCCTAGTTCTACAAATAATCCACTATAATTATCATATATTATTATATAAATTTTCTGAAGAAAAAAAAACAGCCCACTAATTATTTCTTATTCCTCTTGGTAAAAGTTCTAACTTTAGAGTCCAAGATTATTTAAAAAAATGATAGTAATATGGAAATATAACTATGTACCTAATTATTAATATTAAATACCACTCTGGCAAGACAAATTGTGACATGTATGCATACCACAGTCTCATTAGGTACTTGCCACCTTCTAAATGTCGAAAAATGTCCAAACCTAGAATCACCCCTGAATTGTGCAGGTAGTCTGCAGAGACGAATGACACATTGTTTGTGCAAACACACTCAGACATTTGTTTTGTACCACTCATTGAATACCGTCAGAGACAACATTCTGATATTCATTTGAGTCAGGCGAGTAAAAATATCACCAAATAGGCCAGCTTGAGCTGAACAGGATAAGCAGTTAGATAATAAATGAAAGAACTGATCAATGTTTCCTGTAACATTTTGCTAATCAGTTAAACTCATGCCGCCAGTAGATTTTTTTTTTCCCCCCAGCCATCAAATAAATAACAATTAATACATACATCAAAAAATAACTTAATACAATAATTACACAATAATTACATTTATAATTGTAATATAATTTAATAAAGAATATGACGGTGATGTCCAAGGGGGTCAACATTTTCTTTTGCTATATCCCTCTCAAATAATAGATACATTTTTAGCAAAGTATATACTTAAGCATTTTCTAAAGCAGGACTATTCAACTTCAATAGCATCTGGGCCAAATAGGAAAATTACAGGAGGGTTGTGGGCCAAACAGAGCATTTGATTACCAATAACTCCACTTACACTTTAATAGATATATAACTAAACAAAATAATTTGGTCATGCACATGCCTTTTTTTAAATTTAATTGTACTGGCTGTGGCTCAGTGGGTAGAGCGGCCGTCTCCCAATCGGAAGGTAGCCGTTTCGAATCCCACCAGGGTCTACTTGTCGTAGTGTCCTTGAGCAAGACCCTGAAACCTTAGCACCTCGGGCGCTCCACGAGGGGCTGCCCACTGCTCCCTCAAGGATGGGAGAGAAATGCAGAGAAATAATTTCACTGTGTTGTGTATGAGTGTATGTGACAAATAAAGGATTCTTTCAATTCCAGACAGCTGTCACACATACTAAAGAACTAGGGAAGCTATGGTTACAAGTTTGATACAGAATTTTTGGTAAAAATATTGAAAACTTAGATGTAGAATACCAGGAAGACATTAATTGTCTTTCCTGACATGTCCATATCCACAAATATGGAAAAGCAGATGTATTGGAGAACACTAGGCATCAGACTGATGGTTAGTAAGCCTGATTATAACATCTTCCTTAACAATTCCAAATATACAATACATAAGGTGCTTTTGAAATGTAATTTGAACATAGAAAAACAGTAACCATTAGAAAAAAAATTATATAAGGAGGTCCAACCACAATTGGTAGCAGCACATGCCTCAGTTGATTACAATCGCATTTCAAAAGGGTCGTATTCATTCCGCGGGCCCTGAGTTGAATTGGCCGTTCTAAAGCAAATACTGCACGGATCATCATAGTACAGGATATTTAGTTAATTTAGTATAAAAAGTAGAACATATTTTCCAATTTACACAAACAGGAAGTAATGCTATATGTGATGTCAGATAGCAGTTTTACAAGAAAACATTCCAAAGTTACTAACATTCTATTGAGTTTAGCACTTTTGTGCATTAACGGACCCTCAGAAATAACACATCATTTTTTCCATTGGCATGTGGTTTCAATATAAATACCCTAATGACAAAAAACCCTTTCCTTCTAATGTAGTATGGATGGTTATTTCTGCTGTTGCATGCATCCCTTCCGTCGTACCAGTGGATTTTGTCAGGACCGGCTCAAAGCCACGACAAGTGATGGGAGGTGACAAGATTGGAAAGCAGGAATAATCAATTATTTATTTTCAGCAATAATCTTGTCTACAATTCATATGAAAAACGTTCAATGAAGTATGGCAGTCAGTAAATCAGTGGTCTATGTGTTAAAGATGGTGTAAGCAGTGTTTTGGAGCAAATGAAACATTTAAACTAGGCTTGGGGAGAATTGAGCATTCTGTGTAGAGTCTCTTGACTTTCCCACATGGATCAGGTGAGGCATTATTTTATTCTTTGAACGTCGGGCCCAAGGTGCTTCCAATAACTGACAACCTCACCCCGCCTACTGGTACCCAAAACACTAACACAGGTAGCCAGCCTAGCAGCCACTAGGGGGAGAGTGATCACACTTTCCATCAGGGATGTTATCTGAGCAGACATTTAGATTGGTCACATGGTTAAATATTGACACATTAACTGCAATCGCCTGAGTGTGACAGACGTACTGACCAGCAAATTGTAAGTTGCTATACTCAGAAGCAGATGTCCGCTGTAGCACACAGACCAGACTGGAAAATGAGGACAGCCCATCTGTCACTGCAAGAAAACCCATCTTACCATTTTTGTCTTTGAATAATGCTCAATATCATAGTTCTTTCTTCTTGTCATTATTGCTTTGGATGTTGATTAGTGTCGTGCACTTTTGGCTACCAAGACATGTATCAATACTAGACTACTAACGAGAGGTCCAGTAAAACTGTAATACAGTTCCATAATGCACCTACATAGTACCTATCTTTAGAGCCGAGCTGGTAAATAATGTAATTCAAGCTCATCATCCCCAGTTTTTCATACAGCTTTCGATTAAAGATTCAAAAATAGTACTGATGACATAAGATATTATACGACTGTTTTCGAAAGCTAAAACTGAGGTCCTTGTCTAAATTCATCCAAATGCCATTTTAACACTAACTTCTTTAAAATACAGCAGTTATTTGTTGGACTTCACATCACTGCAAATCAGGTTGCTGTGGGATATTTATACATACTTTCCAAGAGCATCATAATATCATAATCTTCTTTGAACTTCAGACAGAGAACATTTGAGTGTGAAGTAGCAGGTCTGAACCTTTGAGTGAAGCACCTCATGCCCACACAGCTCTCCTACTTACCACAGAGGACTGCATGCATCAGCAGGCAGTGAAATGCTACACCAAAGTGAAAGCTGACATAACACTCTCATTGCTTGCTCCAAGACAAGGAGTGGTATTGGCGAGGCTGCTGTACATGTCTCGATTCCCTTCATATTTTCTGTGCATGAAATTCTCATACATTTAGAGGGAAGCCCTCTCCTCCTTTTTGGTTTCCTACAGTTTTCTGTTGTGTGATAGAGTTTGGTAGTTTTGCGGGAAACAAGATATTTATTTTTTGTGTCCACTTGTACACAGCTTTTTAAGGTATTTACAACAATAATGTTGGTGTTTTTTGTGATAACAGCAAAATAAAGGCCTGTTGTAGGATAACTGTTCAACATGCCAGCTAGTATTGGTGATAATACCAGTCAAGTAATATTAATATTTACTTATACATTTCTAAAGACAATATTCAGTTGTAATTGCTTTGTAAAACCAAATCGAAGCAGGTGCAAATCAAAATTCTTCCAATTTGAAAGAAGTACGGCAACATTATGAAATGCTTTAAGATTTGAAGAAGTGTTGACTAAAGTTTTCACTTTGAGATTTTATCCAAATGTAAAGTGCGTT
Organism: Lophius piscatorius; assembly: GCA_009660295.1. Taxonomy (NCBI): domain Eukaryota; kingdom Metazoa; phylum Chordata; class Actinopteri; order Lophiiformes; family Lophiidae; genus Lophius; species Lophius piscatorius. The sequence goes on along the minus strand of VRLP01001969.1, from coordinate 55,678 downwards.
ATAAATTAAATGTATTATTATTATTAAAGTGTTGTTTTTGTTTAGCATACTAATGTGTATTAACCCATTTATGACAGTGAAACAAGGGGATGAATACAAACACTGAATAACACTTTTGTTAGTCTTCATATGATGTTAACTCCGAGCGGGACGGGAGCATGTTTAGATGGAGATTTTCCAACACTATCTTGGACAGTGAGAAGATGCCCGATGAATGGAGGATCATTGTACTGGTGCTGATTTTCAAGAGCAAGCGTGATGTGCATATCTATGTCAACTGCAGAGGTATAAAGCTGGCGATCGAAACAATGAAGATTTTGGAAAGAATGGTAGAAGTTAGGTCAAGAAAAGAAGTGACAATTTGTAAGCAGCAGTATAGTTTCATTCCAAGAGATAGCATTACAGATGCAAACTTTTTTTTTTTTTTTTAAGAGTGTGCTGATAGAGATGTATAAAGAAAGCCAGAAGGAGTTGCATCGCTTCTGTGCTGATTCGGACAAAACATATGATAGAGTGCCGAAGGAAGAAATGTGGTATTGTATGAGGATAGCAGTATGACTGCAATCAGGTGTGCTGTACGAGTGACGGATGGGTTCAAGTTGGAGTCTGGACTGCAACAAGGATCTGCTCTGAGCCCCTCCTTGTTTGCTATTGTGATGGACAGGCTGACAGGCAAAGTCAGACAAGAGTCTCAATGACATTGTGATCCGTAGTGAGAGCAGGGATTAGGTGAAAGAAAACCTGAAGCAGTAAAAGTGTGTATGCTTGAGAGAAGACAAATGAAGGTCAGTTGCAGCAAGACAGAATACATTTGTGAATGAAAGGGAGGCAGGTGGAACGGTAAGGATGCAAAGAGCAGAGGTGAAGAAGGTGCCGGAGTTTAAGTTTGGTCCAACTGTTTAGAGAAACGGGTAGTGTGGAAAAAAGGTGAACAGGCAAGTGTAGGCAGGATGGAGTGGGTGTAGAAGAGTATCAAAAGTTATCTGTGACAGAAGTTGCAGCAAGAGTGATGGGAAAGGTTTGCAAGATGGAAGTGAGAGCAGCTCTGCCGTCTGGTCTAGAGCAGTGGCACTAACCAAAAGACAGGTGGCAGAGTCAGAAGGGTGATGAAAATAGACAGGAAGACCAAACATGAAGTTTCTGGATGTGTTGAAAGAGGACCTACATTTGGTTGTGTAGAGAGGAAGATGCAGAGGACATGGCAAGACGGAAACAGATGATCTGCTGTGGAAACGGCTAAAGGGAACGGCCAAAAGAAGAAGATGCCAGCCCCCAGAGAGTTCAAGTTACAGTTATACAATATGAACAAGTGAATTTTTTTTTTTTTAATTCATCATTTTCTTTGTCTGTTATTTCTGAGACTTTGTGTCACACATCCAACCACAGAGTGCAAAAAATTTAATTGGAAATGGATTTTCCTGTGGGGGGGGGGGAGACTAAATGGAAGTAAAAAGAAGGGAAAAGGAATGCATAAGGAACAATAGTGGTGTTGTGTGTATGTTTCTTGTATATCTTAAGCAGAGGGGGGCTCAGGAAAGGAGGGGTACAAAATGGGACAGAAAGAAGACAGAGGGGGAAGGGAGTGTGAGGTCATTTGAGACATTGTAATATGGTGCAAACACAGTGGAGGTTTTGTTGATGTGATAAACAGAATAGAAACCCGCTCTCTGGATTTATGCCTCCTTTATGTTTGAAGTGACTCTTAAAAATCTTTTTTCTTTGTATAATCGGTTCAATATTAACCTTTAGGATTAATGCAATAGAAGAATGATTGCATTTGTGAAAGTTATAAATCTTTATTTCACTGTTTCATTTTCATTGAATCAGGCTACCTCTGAGCTTTATAGTCATTTATCTAGACTATATGAAAATGTTTAAATTTGGAAAGTCATATTGTTAATTTATTCACACAAAAAAACTATAATGTATCCCTACAAATATTGACAAGGATTTTGATAATTACTATAGTCTGAAAAGATTGTAAAATTTCATTCGTGTTTTTTACTGTAAGCATTTAAATATAAATTGTCCATTGTAATAAATTGATCATAGGTTATCCATCCAATGATCCGATTAGATTTTGGACTAAATATCTAAATTGTGATGAGGACAATGGGCAGGAATCTGATAGGGGCTAAGGATTGTGAGTGTATTTTTATACTTCCTAGATGCTATGCAGAGACATAGATTCACTAATTAAATTTGGATACTCAGTCAGCAAAACTGTTTTGCTTGCCTCACGTCTGGGCATGCTATGGCTTTTCTGCTGCATATTCAAATGTTGCACGGTACATCATTACCGTACATTAAACATACAACTTTAATGATCCATTCTTAAGAGAGCATGAAAATCCTTAGCTTTGTCTTATCACTCACTTTGTCCTTCCTCTGAAATCCTATTCGTACAGGAGGGACAGCAGCTAATCCAGGAAAGGCCGGAGCTCAGTCCAGTCGTCCAGAATAAGTTGGAGCAGATCAGGGAGTGTTGGCAGGATCTGGAGAGCACCACTCAGGCCAAAGCCCGCCAGCTCTTTGATTCCAACAAGGCGGACCTGCTGGTACAGAGCTATGAAAGCCTGGACCAAAGACTGGGTCAGCTGGAGAGTCAGCTTGTTTATGTGGACCAGGGACAGGACCTCACCACTGTCAACAAGCAGTTGAAAAAACTCCAGGTAATGTAAAATGTATAAACATTAACTCTCTGGTTAGTATTCTGTTAACCCGAGAATCTCTAGCTACATCATTATCAAACTTTGCAGAAGCTGTTTAAACTGAACGTTTAAATTACATAATGGTTCGAGTTTAATTTTTACATCTCAATATCAGGAACAAGGTTGTTTTTTTTTTTTACAAAAGGGTATTTCTATATCCCAGTTCAAGACTACATTTCTTTTAAGAATTTTTTAGCCTGTTCCATTTTCTTATTAAGCTTTAGTTTATATTATTAATAATCAAATTCATGCCAAAGCTGTTAGGAACCGTCGTTGGGGCAAAGCTTGGACCCAGTCGCAGACACATGATAGCAGAAGCAGAGCATGTGCAGTTAAATATTTAATTTTACAGTCCAAAGTCCATAATCCAATAATCAATGTCCACAAAAAAGCAGGGGTTGAAAACCAACAAAGCAGTCCAGATGTAAAGAAAACCAAATAAGGCACAAGGAAAAAGTAACTAAACAAAAGGAAATTACTTACTAGGAAAACACAAGAAAATGGCTGGGACGAGTGATTACACGAGAGAACATCAATAATGAACTGGCACAGACTATATGCACTGATGTAACGAGACAATGAGACACAGCAGGAGGGAAAACACAGGTGAACGTGATGAACAATCACACGAGAGGGGATTAGAATCACAGGACAGACAAAGAGAGGGAAAAGGAACACACGTGAAACACACAAAGACTACACTAAGAAGGAATAAGAAAATGAAGAACAATAAACAGATAAACACACTAAAAAGGCAAAACAAAGGAAATATGATAGGAAATGTAAAACTAACTAAACAAGATATATAACACTTTCAAAATAAAACAGGAATACAGACCAAAATGACGAACCTTCACAATTAAAGAATACTAAATAAACACAAAGTCATGACAAAAGCAGCCTACATTTACCAGCAATTTGTGTTCTAAAGGGTTACAAGCCTAATCTGTATTTATTATTATTATCAATAATATTGGTCAATGGACACAGTTTTTTAATTTTATCAAAAGCTAGACAAAATGCTCGGAGTTATTATGATAAATTAACGTTAAAATTCAATACAAATATAATAATAATAACAACTATAGGAAAACTAAAATACAATCAAAAATACATCAAAATACAAACACACAACAACAAATGGCATTTTATGCCAGTAAACTTGTCGTGCATTACTCGTGCATGTATTGGATTTTTTTTCAAATTCAGTCAGTTTCTTCAGTGCAAGTAAAGATGCCATCTCCTTCACTCAAACACTTATCGGATATAGCTCCATTTGGCAATCATCCTGAATCCAAAGTCAAGTCAGTTAGATTTGACTGTTTTGAGCTAACAGGCAAATTCTCTGATTAGATATGTTAATACGCACAATTTGGCTTCAAACCAACAATATCCTAAAGTATCTGAATTTCCTTTTTCCAGTATCTTTGTACTTCTGGAAAATCTCAAATACAGTGGCGCAGAGTAGCTTTCTGCGCTAAGCTTTTAGTACTATTATTTTGAATTACAGGGGACCAAAGATGTAGTTTCATTGTTTTAATATAAGTAACCATTTTTGTAATATTAGCTTCAATTGGGGGTAAAGTGATTTTTTTTGGGCTTCCAAAGATGCCATCTCCCAATCACAGTCTTGTATGTTTATATCTTACCGCCATGCTTCTAGTTGATCAATGGTGGATGCCAGAGCAGCACAATAATACCATTTTAGGTTTGGGAGCAGCAGCCTTTAATTTAATAAAACACCACGAAGTTGATCGAAAATGGCAGAGACTAGGAAGTTCATTGGAATACTAGGTTAGATATCGCCAATTATGGAAATAAGGATTGTCACCCATTGGTTTAGTTTCCTTCACTTCATCATTTTAATCTTAATAATTTCTTGGAACAGTTTTTCTGATTTCTAGAAGCGATGATTTTAAAACCAGTGTATCTAAATCCTTCCTTTGCATTAATAAACAAGGTTTTATGATTGTTTTTTTTCCATCGTCTTTGTCCAGAAAAAGTAATTATGATTTTCAGTTGTTGATAGTAAATCCAAAGAATTGTCCAAAATGATTGATTTCACTTCATCAATCGATTTCGATTGTTTTCTTTTTTTAAGTTTTAACATTTTTGAACCAGCTTTTGTAATTCTCTAGCTCTGCTTCTTTACCTATTGAACTGCCTCAGGATTACTATTCATGATTTTAGAGAAACCCAGTGATGCCCTACGCTCATTAATATTTCAACAAAACCTCTTGCTTGGAAATGACTAACAACAATATTTATCACTGTGTGCCTATAATGCTTTTCATGCAGCTTTTATCAAAATCTTTTCATTTCATGCCAACCTGTGCTTTTTTCTTAAACAATGAGCAACTGTATTAAAAAACAATAAAGGATTGAGAAACACCAACACCAAAGTCAAAATTATTATTAAATGATTATGTAAGTTTTTATCTCTGTTTTTTTTGATTGGATGGAATGAACCTTCCATCCAAAGGGATGGTATGGTGAAATGAAATTGTTTTTGTTAATGCTTTTAATCTTCCCAGTAAATGTTTCATAATTAAATATTCAGTTAAGGTTATTTCTGTGTTTGTGAACATTTTTTTGCGCATGGGATATTGGGATGGTACATATGCCATTCCAACATAATGGTTTGGAAAAGCCAGAATCTTCACACAGCAAACTGCAGGTTGATATGACCTGGGGTGACACACAGATTCATTCTTTCATTACTTCATCATTTCATCAGACATGTGTCACTCTCCTCCCCCACAGCATTCTGCTTACTTCCATTAGCACTGCTTAACCAAATCATCCTAACTCCAAACCAAACTCCACCACCCAGCATCCATCCTGGCAAGGGGTACAGTAAACTTCACTACACTTCATGTATATATTAATTTTTCTTTTGCTGCTCTTGCTGTCCCAGGACTGCTTTTCAGTGTCATCATTGCTTTTTTGTCATTCTTCCATATGATGGTGTTCAGGGAACTAAACATATAAGTTTCCATGAATATTACAAAATAAAAAATAAAAATTTATAGAAATATATATAATATTATGGCAAACAATATTTGTCTCTTAAAATGCTTTTGATTCTTTTACTAAATTACTTTACTTTTAGGCATTACGACCAACCAATTATAAATGAATTCTTAATCTGATTGTGTCATTCTTTCTTTGTCGGCCCCAAATTATGATATTTCTGTGAATTTTTTTTTTATCATACTTTGTGTAAAACTCATCATCTGATTTAATTAAGGGATTAAGATTAAATGCTAACCTTTTCATCGAATTCATTTTCAAAATTTAAGTGAAAAGTTTATATGAAATTGGACATAATTGGACAAATTTATTGACATTTCTATCATGTTCCTCACATCCTATACTTCCCATCTTTATCTCATGTCCCATGACATGCTTCTATCCTCTTCACCCAATTTATTATCTACCGCCTTCTCTCTCTCTCCTGATCATTCACTCTCTTTTCCTTTGTACATTTTGATAACTTCTACTCCACTCCCTCTCTCCCCCACTGTTTATGCTCCTCGTGTTCCTCCCTCCTTCTCTCAGACCATGGAGACCCAGATGGAAGAGTGGTACAAGGAGGTAGGACAGCTCCAGGTGCAGGTTTCCAGCATTCAGCAGCAGACGCGGATCAAGGAGACAGTTTCTGGGCGTCAGTCTGCTGTGGAAACCAGGATGGTACGCTTAATTGAGCCATTAAAGGAGAGACGACGCATCCTGCTGGCGTCCAAAGAAGTTCACCAAGTTGGACGGGACCTAGAAGATGAGATAGTGAGTTTGACAGTTATCGCCCATCACACACTATGAAACACACAGCAACAGACCATCTTAAAGTGACACTTTGTTAGCTTGAATTAATTCTCTTGAGACGTTTCATTACTACATCAGCCTTTCCTTCACTTTACATTAAAACAAGTGTTACTCTTTTATGATTTTGTCCCCAAAAGGAAGATATGCCCCCACAATGTTACAGCTTAAATACATTCATGTCTCCAGAAAATGGCTAGCACAAGTTTACACTTGAGAGCCTTCAACGTATATTAAACTTGTTTTGTTAAATTTTACAGTTTTCGTCACTTAATTAATTTGTAGGTGTTACTTATAGTTTTCATTTTCTTAAATTTGCTTACTCATAAATGCGTTTGAAAAAAGACCTACTGGTCTGGACCAATTGTTGTTAAAAGTTGCTGTTGTTTTAGGACAACAATTGTTGTATGTTTTTGTAGTACAACTTATTTAAATATTCTTTAGATATCTTTATAGACACCATTATTTATCAGATATATGCTGAATGTCATATTGAACTAAACTTATGAGCACTCACATGCATAACATGAGTTTTAGTAAATGCATACCCACAGAGTCACAGGTGAAGATGTTCTAACTGCTGTGTGCCATTTTGTTGTAATAGTTGTGGATCCAGGAGCGCCTCCCGATGGCCATGTCTCAGGAACACGGCTCTTCTCTGCAGGCAGTCCAGCAGCTGATGAAGAAGAACCAGGTGAGAAAAATAATATTTGATTTACAACCTTATACATTATTGATGCACTGTCACCAACTTGGTTTCATCCCATCACCATGATATGTAAACCCCAAGTTATACCCACTCACCTAACCTATTATATATTGCCATTCAGCATGTAATATAATTATGAAAATAACTAAATGCCACCTTCATTCTCTTTTTATTTACCTCTGCCTCTCTCAGACACTTCAGAGGGAGCTGCAGGGCCACAGCAGTAGGATCGAAGAAGTCCTGGAGAGGGCTGGGATCATTGCATCCATACGTTGCCCTGAGGCAAACTGCATCAAGGCAGGCCATGACCAGCTGGCCCAGCTGTGGGGTCTCCTCTGGACAGAGACCGAGAGGAGACAGCTGGTCCTGGATGCCATGTACCAGGCACAGCAGTACTTCTTTGACACGGCAGAGGTGGAGGCTTGGCTGAGTGAGCAGGAGCTGCATATGATGAATGAAGAGAAGGGAAAGGTGTGTGAAAAACTATCACATGGTTGCTGTGAATTTCCATGAAAAACAATCTATATAATGCTCATCCTCTTATTCAAAATCACATACAGGGTCTGTTAGACATTAGAGAAAAAAAGATCACCTCTGCTCCTTTTTATTGGAACCTAATCTTAGACCCTTAACGGTGACATATCATAGACTTACACGTTAAGACAGTCAATATATCCCTTCACCAGGATGAGCCAAGCACTCTGCAGCTTCTGAAGAAACACTTGGTACTCGAACAGACCATTGAGGACTATGCTGAAACAATCGGTCTGCTGTCACAGCTATGTCGACAGCTGCTAGAGATGGGACATCCAGACTGGTGAGCATGGAAACACACTGTAATTAATAGTAGTTAACTTGCTGCGCTATTTCTCTTAGTGGTTGAAGATAGAAGTACATATATATCATAAGTGAATATTTCTTAAAGTTAATGTACAGCTCATTACTATAGTCTTGAATTTGGATCACAATCCAGGTCACAGTTTTTAACAATGAGTTACTGTTACTGCTCTGCTGTTTAAAGTTAAGTTTACAGAACATTGTAGTTGAGACAGTTCCTCACTTTTATTACTAACCCAGAATATTGTTCAGTTTTAACGATGAATTTACTTAAAACTGTTACTATCACCACAAAATGAATTACAGGAACTCTCTTAAATATTTGCCTTATGACCGCATTCAAAAATGTTCGATTTCAGAAGTCAGTTGCCAAAGTTTTGATTTAAAAAAAAATTTTTTTTTTGCCTCCATTAGCAAGTACAATACCCACTGTGGACGTCTCTCTCATCCGAGCAAAGTCTGTTTGTTGCTCTTGGTTTTTTTTCTTTTTTCAAATTGAAACTTCTTCTACAACTTTGGCAGGTGATTAATAATAATAATAATAATACATTTAATTTATAATGCACTTTACATTTGGATCAAATCTCAAAGTGCTAAAGGTGATTGACATCAAAGTTACTGGGGGAAAAAAAGCCCTTACTGATATTGTAAATATGTTAGTAAAGTATTACCATGAAACTATGTACTACTACCATCCATCAAGTTTATTTGCGTAAGGGATCGCAGTGGCAGCATGCAAGATACTCCAAACATCCCTTTTTTCTCTTCAGGGAACGAATCCAAAAGCATCCGCTGATGAAAATTTAGAATTCCTCCAGCGAGTTCTGTGTCGACCCAGATTTAAATATGTATTTCATGTGTTCTTAGTGCCCAGAAATTAAAATGGAATCATGTTCAATATCATTCCAAAACCTTTTCACACAGAATATTCTGAGAGTATGTGGTAAACTGATTCATCCACTCAGACAGCAACTTCCTCCCATGTAGGTTCTCTCTCCTTCGCCGATGAAACTATAGTAGTATACGAGCTTCATTCAGAATGGGAAAGAAATGTTATTGGACAACCACATGATTGTTCGTCTGGATGGGACAAATGCAGTTGATCTCCTGATTCTCAACCCAACAATCTCTGGAGATCAGAGACAAAGATTTGAGTTGGGGTTCAGTGAACAGAAACGCATGGTTAATGATAGAGGTCAGAGGATAATGGCTAGTGAAACGACACCAAAATTCATTCTAATGGTTTCAAAAGATTTCTGTGTAGAACACCTTCTCGGAACACACGGCCTATCAAACCTTGAGGTGGAACGGCTAATGTACCATCACGTACCGTCACGTACGACAGAAGCTGAAGTACTTTGTGGGTTTTATATTTGCCTTTACACAGTATATCTTTCACAGTGTCTGTCTGTTTTCACAGTGAACAGATCAGCAAGCGTCAGTCGCAGATTGACCGTCTGTACGTGTCACTGAAAGACCTAGTAGAGGAGAGGAAGAGCCGTCTTGAGCAGCAGTACTGGCTCTACCAGCTCAACAGGGAAGTTGATGAACTGGAGCAGTGGATTGCCCAGAGGGAGGTGGTCGCCAGCTCACCTGAACTGGGTCAAGATTTTGAGCATGTCACTGTAAGCGTATTGACAGACCGTGTATATGAATGTATGGTACACTGATCAGCCATAGCATTATAACCATTGACAGGTGAAACAAAATAAAATTTGTTTTCTTGTAACACGGGCATCCTCCAGTGAGTAGGATTTATTAGGTAGCAAGTGAACAATTTACTGTCGAAGTCAGCGTTTTTGAAGTAGGGAAAAGGGGCAAACATAGGGATCTGAGCGACTCTTACAAGAGCAAAATTTGAATGACTACCGAAATGAGTTGAATTATTTCCCGACCTGTAGAGCTTGTTAAGTGTTCCCATTCTGCGGGGGTTAGTACCTACCATAGTGGTCTAAGGGAGGACAACCGGTGAACCGGTGACAGGGTCATTACGCCCAAAGCTCGAAGAAACAAATGCTAGCTTGTGTTTTCTGATGTCACAGAAGCACCATTGTGGCGTTATTGCTCAAAAGGCTAATACTGGATCTTCCATCACATAGAAAAAGGGAAACCTACACAATCTTAGGCAGGTAGTTTTAATATTATGGCAGGTAGTTTTAATATTATGGCTGATCAGTGTAGGTTTTTTTTTGTCAGATAAATATGCTTCTTTGCACCCTGTGTATAACTTATGGAAAAGGAAAATGGAATAATATATGGAGAATCCTCGATCTGCATTTACTAACAATATAAAACAAGAATTTTTATATATCTGTATAATTTTAAGTTCTCCTCCACCTCTGCCACATTTGCAGGTCCTGCAGGAGAAATTTACAGAGTTTGCTTCAGAGACGGGCAGTGTAGGACAGGAGCGAGTGACAGCTGTAAACCAAATGGTGGATGAGCTCATTGACTATGGTCACTCAGAGGCTGCCACAATAGCTGAATGGAAGGATGGGGTGAATGAGGTCTGGGCTGACCTACTGGAGCTCATGGAGACTCGGGCACAGATGCTCGCTGCCTCGCATCAACTTCACAAGTTCTTCTTTGACTGTAGAGAGGTAAGATCTATGAGGTACCAAACATGGAAAATGTAATGCATCACAGCACAATTCATTAAATAAAGCTTATATTCCATATTTCATGGATTTTTCAAAATTTGTAAAATGATTTAGAATGTTTTTGTCCTCATTAATAAGTCATGCATTTAATGTTTAAATAAAAAGTTTAAAAATAGTTGTATAAAAGGACGAGAGAGTTTATGAGCTTCTTATTAAGCACCAGCTCTCTACATATAAGGAATATATATAAATTCCCTGCAGGGGATCGTTTCACAGTCAGATAAATTATCATTATTATTATTATTTTCATATGATGATACTTCAATGTTATCCTATGCAGTTGTGAAAATGCCAACCACACTGTTTTCTGGGGTTCACTTTTATTGTCTTTTTTTTGTCAATCCAAGATTTATTCGCATAAATCAACCCACAAATCAGTAGCTACAGTAAGGAGGCAGAAATGAGCTGTAGAGCCGACCAGTCAGCCACGCCCTGGGGAAACACTCACACACAAACACGCGCATCCAGACAGGGGAGAGACAGACAGGCAGTGTAAAATGGATGAAACATAAAACTAAGTGCCTTGGTTTATTTATTTATTTATTTTTTCAGGTTTTGGCCCAGATTGAGGACAAACATCGAAGGCTGCCGGAGGTTCGGGAACGTCAGGGCAGCACTGCTAACACCAGCACTCTGCAGAGACTCCTGCACAGCTTTGAACAGGACATACAGCTGCTGGTCATTCAAGTTCAGTAACATTCACAGAAACAAAATAAAATAATAGTATGAAGTGTGCTTACTACACATAAGCATGCCCCTTCAGAATGCAATGTGTCTCTATGGTCTGATTGATGACAATTGTCAGGCAGACAGTTCAGGTATCACTCTACATTTTGTATTACAATTTTCATATTCTATTTTATTAATTTATTTAATTCAAATTATTTTTTTAAGGGAGAAAGCTGTTTAGATTTCAATTCATGCCAGTTCAACAAAATTGATTGCAACTCACCAGCTCACCCATGCTGACATATACCAATGCATAAAATGACTTCAGCAACATTTCAATCTTTCTCTCTGTTTTTATATTATTAAACACTTTTTATTAAAGTAAATCACTGATTCAGGTACATTTTGCTTGATAATGGATAATGTCCAAGGTAGATTGTGCTCCTCCTTCATACTTCATTTTGTCATCTCTTCATCCTAGCAGCTTATATTTTCCACTTCTCCAAAATAGTAATTTATTACTAGTAGTTATTCATAGTTCTTTCCTTTTAAATCAAATGTGAGCCACAAACAATAGCATTAATATTCTTTAATTTTCCTTAAAATTACACTGGGAAAACATCACATTGATGCAGAGAAAGGCATATTCGCATTGCTGTACAAACTTCAGTGTGAAGAGTCAGCTGCGATGCTATACTTAATCGTTTGTTTCGTATGCAGTGCATACTTCTTAATCTGCATTTAGATTTCCCTTTGTCATGAACTTGGGAGACAGAAACAGTGCTACATTTTTTTAAATCACAGCTGCTCTGTGTCATCTCAAATCACATAACCCATTGTATTTTAGCCAACCTTTTTCTTCTTCCATTTTTAACTTCTGTTTCTTCCTTGCTCAGCTTTTGTCCTCCTAAATTCTCCTCTCCTTCATTGCAGGTGCGTCAGCTGCAGGAGAGTGCAGCCCAGCTGAGGACGGTGTACGCCGGTGAAAAGGTCGAAGCCATTGCGTGTTGTGAGCATGAGGTGATGCAGAGCTGGAAAGAGCTGCTGACATCCTGCGAGGAGTGTCGTTTACAGATCACCACCGAGACAGACAAGCTGAAGTTCTTCAGCATGGTCCGAGATCAGATCATGTGGATGGACTCTATCATCTGTCAGATAGGGACAGGAGAGAAACCCAGGTATCTGAAGAAAAACACATCATCTTCGTCACCCTCAGTATTCAAAGAAGGTGGTCTTGTATTTTATATAGTTTTATACGGCTTTCATAAGATATTGTAAAAAAAAATTATGACTAGAGGCAGTGGAGTTCTGCATTGTACCGTATCTTTTATATCAAGTAAGATTTAACCTTCTTGTGGGGTGGTGACTCTGTTTTGCATCAGAATCTGGACCAAAAGTAGAAAATCACTGTTAATAAAATATGTTCTTATTACAATTATAAGTATACTAGTTAATACCGTTCCAAAATAGCTAGCTTTAATGTAAGATTTCTTTGTATGCTATATGCGAATATCCAAATCTCTTTTTCGCAATAACAACTGTAATTTTCTAATCCAGTATCATGTAGTCAAAGCACAACCATTACCAAACAGCAGGAAATTTTAGAGATCTCAGGATTTTGCAGCAATCAATAATTCGCTATAGTTAATCCGTGTTTCCATCCTTAAATTTATAAAAATAACAGCTACTGTGAAATTTTTTGTCAGAGTTAACATAAAAAAATCTCAATAACTTAAAAAAACGGATTATACATTTCACTCATAAAAATATTAGTCCAAATATCTGCTTACAGACCACATTGCAGATTACACTATTTCCTCTTTAAAGCATGAAGCATCAGTTTGGGTTGCTTTAGCATGGTACACTGTGCTAGTTTGAAGTGTTAAAAACTCTGTGGTTGCTGCAGGGACGTGTCCTCTGTCGAGGTGCTGATGAATTACCACCAGAGTCTGAACAGTGAAGTAGAGGCTCGCAGCCGGAGCACCCTGGAGTGCATTGAAATGGGAAAAACTCTGTTGGCTGCTAGGAATCCAGCAGCTAAAGAGGTAAGATTAATAATAAGGTCATTATTATAAACATCAGTTAAACTTGAATCTACAAGGGAACGGTCAGTATAACAGTGATAATGGAAACGCATTATTTTAACAACAAAACTTGGCACACTTTTCTTATTTTGACAATTCACCAGGGTCCCATGGACTATAAGAATCTTGAATATATACAAAGAGAAAAATTAGGTATAATCGACCTGTTTTGATCACTTGAATTTCACAAAACAAAGATTCAATGCTAAAGTCCTTAAATTCAAAAAACAGTATGGGGACATGCAGTAAATTCACTCATCAGTAGTTGTTTTAATATTTATTGAATAGGGTTGTTACATATATATATTCAATTTGTGCATCTGGTTACAGTTAGAAGTCACGGTTCGCATACTTTTTCGGATCAGCAAAATAACTGAGCCAAATACAACTTTCTTTTCCATTCCGTTACACGAAGAGTTTGGTAAACACTTGAAGAAAACAACTCTTGCCTATGGTCTGAAATGAAAACAACATTTAACATGTCCAGTGTTTAAGTAACATTTTAAAATAAAGTATTCAAGACACAAATGTTAAATTAAACGCAAAGTAACGCAGCTTTATTTTGTGCAGGAGTTCCACCCGTCTGGTGATGGGAACAAAAGATAGTTTAATAATAATGATAATTCATACATTACTCATCACATACATACATCACAACATCATGATTTTATTCTCTGCATTTGACCCAATCCTGATAGGGGGAGTGAGCAGCCCCTCTGGTGCGCTCAGGGAGATGGAGTTTCAGGGTGTTTCTCAAAGACCCATGGCGTGTAGCGTCAAGGGCTTGGTGAACCTCACCCCAAGATGTGACCTTTACGTCGGTTTAAACCTTCCTCAGGCCGGCCTGTTCATAAATGGGGGGAGTCAGGGCTCAACTCAGCTTTTTATACTAAGGCCTAAATTCTATCTTTTTTTCACAATTTTTTAACTTTACCTGTTCATAATGATCTATATTAGTGCATGTGGGGACTTTTTATCTCGGCTCAATGACTTTTACCACTAAAGTATCACCACTACACTTAATCTGCGGTTCACTTGCATGCCAAACTACAGGGAGTAGTCCAAATGTCTTACACAACTATTGATTAATTGTTAATGAAGCATAACGGTAGTCCAGACAGTGCACAAGAAGCACTTTTGTACCTGATGACTGATAACAGCTGATAGTAGTATGTATCACATTGACTGTCCTTTTCTCTGTTATGCTGTATGGCTAGTTCAATCGGATTCATGCATGGGTACTGATCAGACATTATGATGTGTCACGTTTTGCCATCACTCTTCTGAGTATGCTCACACTCCACCTGCACTATCTCTTTTGTGTCTTTCCTAAGTTAATGTATAGAATCAAACAATTACATTCAAAATATGAATTTGTTTCCTTTATGTTGACAACTTTAGGGCGCAATGATATTATTTCAAGCATTAGTCACTCATTAATCACATAGAAAGATTACAGACAATTAAAGAATAAAAACAAGTAAATAAAATATGGATTAGGTTCAGAAAACTTATGTATAAGGTATGAACGTATAATATAAAAGGATATAGAATAATGCCAGGAAGTATCATTTACATAGCATTAGCTCTATTTGACCCCTGTGATCCCCTGTGATAGCTAAGTTTCATTCATAGATCAAGGAGAAGCTTGACAAGGTGGTTGCTAAGCAACATACGCTATCTGAGAAGTGGGACAAGCATTGGGAAGTCCTGCAGCATTGTGAGTGTGTCCACACACATACAGATACTTTGAATCTTTCATAAATGTAGACAATGCATAGCATAAGCATAGAAAGATGCTTATGTCCATAAACAGAGGCAAATACTTTAAAAAGTGTAAATACAAATAAACTTCAATAGGGGAATTTTCTAATGAATATTATTTTTCTTTCTCCTCACCTGCTCAGTGTTGGAAGTTCATCAATTTGCCCAGGAAGCGGTTGTAGCGGAAGCTTGGTTGACTGCTCAGGAGCCACTCATCAACAGCAAGGAGCTGGGTGCGAGTGTGGATGAGGTGGAGCAGCTAATTCGTCGACATGAAGCCTTTCGCAAAGCTGCCACCACCTGGGAGGAGCGATTCAGCTCATTGCGACGAATCACCTCAGTAATAGAAAAAAAATATTATTAATATCAAATAATAATCTGTCTGTATATACTTACAGAGCCTGTTGAAAATAAGAAAAAGTTTTCTGGTGACAAGGCTACTTTCCAAGCGCCGAGATACTTTAATCATTATCTCTTGTAATGCTGGATTGGTAATCACTCATGTCAAAGCCCTTACCTCTGGTGACCCAATGCTCTCAGATTAGAATTTTTTGTATTCTCTCCACAGGTAGAAAAGTTGAAAGCAGAGCAAAGTCAACTACCCGCAACTCCTCTACTGGGTCGTAAAATCTTCCTCGACCCTCAAGATGCCTCATATAGTCCATCAGCCCTCCCCATCCTCCAAATCTCACCTGTCACCAGACAGACCATCTATGAACAGAATGAAGCCAGCTCTCCACAATCACCCACTCCTGCCAAGCCTACACCTTCTCCTTCTTCTGTGGCTTGTCGTCTGGGGTCCACAGTCGCTAACTACCCACCAGTGATGAATGGCTCCAGTCACCGCCACACCCTGGAGGCACGGCTTAGCAGTGTAGTGGGTGTGGGCAAGCCCTCACCTTCCTCAATTGCTTCAGTTGCCACGGCGGCCATGCTAGTCTCAGCCAACCAGGTGCGAGAGAGCGCTAACGCAGTGAAAAATCAAACAACAAAAGCAATGAGTCATCTTGAGCTAGTACAGGCCACAAAAGCATTGGAGGTAAAACCATCCCCTTACCTTAGGCAACCCAAAATTAGACACATGGATGATGCAGTGACACCACTGATTGTGGCCAGCCGGCTGGAGAAATCAAGGGAGCGGGGGAGGGAGAGAGAGGTTATGATGGGAGAGATAGGCACAGAGAAGGCAGAGGTAGCTGTAATGGCTGAAGTTGTGCTCCAAGAGCCAAGCCGGGAGCATATGCACAGCGAGCCCGCCAGAGGGCCGCGAGGGTCCAGGACATACCCATTAGGCCACACCGAGCCCCAGGGCCAGACCCATACCCACCACAGGATAGAAAGGCAGCTGTCCAGTGAGCAGCTGATCCAGGCACGCAGGAATGAACTACCTCAGGAGGTGTGGAGAGAACATGCAGAGAGGCGGGAGAGACGGACACTGGAGAGGCAAACTTCAAGTGAGCAGGAAGGCCATGGGGGCCATGAAGGCCGGCGAAGAGAGAGGGACCGACACCGGCTAGAGAGACAGGAATCCAGTGAGCAGGACACAGGGAAGGAGCACTCAGACCGACGCTCAGGAGGAGGGTGAGACTTTGAGGGGACTGAGGTGCCTTATCAGTTTTGTTGTCTGTTTTAATCTGTAGGGATTTTCTAGTAGCAGATCATACAGCATGTGATGGAATGTTTAAGTAAGAGGAATATTTTCTAATAATCTGTATCATGAATATTGGGTATTATAGTTGAATAATTTATCTTGAAACAAATAATAAGAATTCGTGGTTGATACTATTATCTTAACCTCTCAATATGAATTCCAATGTGACTCTCTAAAGTTGCATTCTTTTGCACAGAGAAAAGAGATCCACTATGGCAGAAATTGTCGAGCAGCTTCAAGAGAGAGAAGCAGCCCAGGTCTGGAGAGTTACATGTACATATAAATCACAATACATACATCTGTATTGTGTAGTTGATAATAATAGACAGATAATTACATCTTAACGATGAGTCCCATCACTTCTCCATTCACCAACATCTCCTCTCCCCTTACTCAGGCCCGTGGTGAGGTGTCGCGCTTGCCCAACGGGCTTCCAGAGAAGTCTTCTCGTCTTGACCGACCTCGAGCTCGTGATAGACCCAAGCCACGGCGACGACCACGACCCAAAGATGCAGGGGACACAACTGCACGACGGTCCAGATCTGCTCCAGGCCAAACCAGCTCAGCAGCACCCCAACTACCAATACACATCGCACATCATGAGGGCTTCCTTTTCCGCAAGTTGGACATTGAGAGCCTTAAAAAGAGCACTAATAGGTGGGTCTTCAGGGTCATAATGATCAGCATAATATTTGCGCTAATAGATGAAAGAGGTCTTACAGATTGAGGACTGGCTCTGGTGTCATGACACACACACATAATATATTCTGTTTGATGTGTACTGTCCAAATGAGCAGTTCAGTCTGGCACCACAAAACAACCATTCACATCTTATCCAGTTAGTTTTGATCTGTTACAGTGATACCAGCTTAATGTTTATCTGCCATCTTTTGAAATTAAAACTAATCTTTCTAGTTTTCTGTGGACTGAGGTTGCATAAAATTTACAACTGAACATATTTTAAATTACAATTTGACTCATGTTCAAATCTGTTGTCTGTTTCTCGTGACATCACTTCCACCTCAATTGATACTGATTCAACATTGAGGACAGGGGCATGACTCTAGCATGCTAAGCCAAATGTTTTTACACTTTTTGTGAAATGCTGAACACTTGCATGACTATCACCATAGCAGATGACACAAGATGTCTCGGTGGTAATCGCAGCAATATTATATACACATAATAGAAAGCACACAAGAGTAAGCTGAGCTTTAATTTTTCCTTGGAAAATATCCTCATCTCTAGAAACATGCATACAATAAGGTTCCCCACATACACATCCTGAAGTAGGCAATGATAATTTCATTTTCAAAAAGGTTTTTTTCAATGTAATGCATACACTCTGAAAAGTGGAAATGAGTGGTATTTTGACAATCTATTTTTGTTCTTACTGTTCCCTGTAAAGGACAGAACCATAAAAAGCCACATTATTAAGAATTGTGTACAGTGTGTGCAATGTAAAACGTTAGTTTGTGCTCTCAGGGCTTTCTTCAATCTGTGATACAAAAGGTTAATTCCTTCCAAAACAAGCTGAAAAATAGAATAATTGATAATAATTATCCATTACGATAATTTTCATGTGTGGCATCTGTTAGCTTATTAATCAGCAGCACTTTTTTGCAAGCTTGCAGTTCGGTAGTTTCTTCAACAATTTAGAAAGTACATGATAATGAAAATAAACAGTTAAGAATTCTAACCATCACAGTATCAAGTAGATAGTGGTGTCAGGAGGAATTGCTTTGAGACTGCTGTTATGTCAACCTGAAGTCATCTTTGATCATCAGGATGAGAATGTTAAGTTAAAAAAACCTGCAGAAATCTTACACCATGTGGAAACAGCCTGCATGATGCTTACGATGCCTTTTAATCTAAGACCAGTCCACAGAACAAAGCATCAGTTAGCTGGCTAGCAGATGTCAAATGCCTTGGGAGTGGAGGTTAGATGGAGTTAACCTGGCATACTCTGCTACACACAAACAGAAACACACACTAGCTGGCCTCAATAAATAACTGCCCTGCTTCTTTTGGGGAGACAGTGATGTCTCGCTGCACTGCCCTCTAGTGGCTGGATTGACCGTGCACAGCTAAACTGTCATTCCCCTCCAGCTATGGATGTCTGGAGGGGATGATGAATGTCTCATATGTACATGCCCTTTTATGTACATTGCAAGGTAAAGCATAATCCAGAATGGCTTAAATCTCGACAAATGTATATTTCCAAACATTATTTTGCTTTTAGTTTTGATAATAGAAGATCTGTGAGCTTTGCCCTCTAATCTTTTCCCCAGTCACTACTGAGAGGATGCAATTATTCTGTGAGAAAGGGCTGAAATTCAACCAGCCTTTCTTGTATAGTTTCAGGAAGAGGCACTGAGTATGTTTACATGCACAAAATATTGTTTTACCATCAGGGATAGGCAAGGTTTCCATGTAATAGGACATTGTGCACGTGAATTGTATGCTTGCTTTATATCACTTTAATTAACAAAAACCAATGACTGTGTTATGGTATAACAATCTGCCAGTCAATAGTAACAAGATTCATATTGCTGTTGGTCTGGTACAGTCATTGTTCAAATTCTAATCAAAATTTCTTTCATCAGTCACTCAATATCTGAAACGTGTTACCAATTGTTTCTAATCTTATAAAATAAAAGATTATCTACCAAGGACGTGAAAAAAAAAAAATTTGAACAGCACATTTCAACAAAGCTCCAATGAGAATTAAAGTACTGATACACTGTGTCATAAAAATGTTGTAAGTTAATTCCATGTCTCACAGTAGGACATTTCAGATGTTATGATAAAAGGCTGGCAAGTTACACTTGTTAACTTTCTGGGAAAGCCAGAAGTCACATTGTCATAGTTTTGAATACCTGTAAAATAGTTGTTGAAACAAAATCCCATATAGGTCACCAACTTGGCCTTTTTTATAAAACTTTTCATAAAACTTCGCCACAAGATGGAATTGAAATTGAATGCAAATGTCCTTAATTCCTTTTTCCAAAGCCTCATTCCTGACTGTGAGGACATTTTTCTCTCTCTCCACTCCTCTGCCTGTGAGAGGTCAGTTTTTCTGATAGAGGAAAACTGTTGGGCATTAGTTTCATTTCAGATATTGTCTTTCGTTGTACTTTTTTTTTTATGTTTTAACAACAACATAAAAAAAATTATATTCCTATTTTATCTATTTTTTCATTTGCATCCTCCTTCTAACCATGGCCAGTAACAAATGTTCCCATAAGAAACACTTTCTTTTTCTTCTTTAAAACTTGACATATGATTGTGCTAATATTAGAAATGTCAACAACTAGTCGCTGTTTGTGAGTTGACAGAGATCTTTCAAATGGGGATATAAAGCAGCACTTGGACACCACACTCTGAGTAATACCTATCCTTGGGTTAAAGCTGTTGATTGGAAGGCTTTGTGCATGTGAACATGCTCACTGCAGTAAAAGAAACATGACTATGAAGTTTGGTGGTTGAAAAGTTACCTTTAACCAAATTTTTGTAATTTCTTCCTTGATGCTACTGGCTGCCCCTCTTGTCTCATTCAAGGTAAGTCATATATAAATTCCACACATAGAGACACCCAAACTGTACGCAGCCTCCCTTCCCATCCCTGCATCCCCCACTTCCTCCGTTTGTTTGTCCATCCGTCAGTCTGTGTTTGTTCAGCAGTGTGTTTCCTCCTCCCTTCTTGGCGTCGGTTCATCCCGCCTACCTACCTGTCTGCTCTGGTCAGGTGAGTTAGGTGTTAGCTTAGCGAAAGCATCTCTGCAGCTTCTTCTGACTCCTCTTGTCTCCCCCCCCCCTCCCCCCCCCCCCCCCCCCCCCCCCCCCCCCCCCCACACACACACACACACACACACACATACTACCTTTCCACCTTCCCTGTACTCCTCTGCTTCACCTTCCCCTACTCCTCCACTCTTCCTCCTCCCCTAACACCCCCCATATTCCCACACCACAGCAGATCATGGGTCAACCTGTACTGCGTGCTGAACAAAGGTGACCTGGGTTTCTATAAGGATGCTAAGAATACCACAACACCGTACAACAACGAGCCACTGCTGAACCTGTCTCACTGCCAATGTGACATCACCAATGGCTACAAGAAAAAGAAGAACGTCTTCACACTCAAGTGAGGGTCTTATTTGTTTTATTTCGGCACATTTAGGATTTTTTCCCTTTGCACTTGATCAGAGTTAAATATTACACTCTTAATTATAGGTTTTGACTCGCGATATCAGGTTTACTCTCTTAACCAACATTTCCACAGTGTAATTTGACTCCAGATCTAGTGAACTTGATCAATGAATTTTCCCACCATCGTGACTTACTGTGAACATTCACATTGAATCCAACCTTAATGGTATTTTACTACTTTTTACGCTTTATCAGCAGCAGCTGCTTCGGCTGAGTTATCGGTTGACAGTGGAAGTACAGGTTGTTTTAAGTAAATCAGTTTCCTCCTGTGATTTCTCGCACCTGAAATAACAATAGAAAAAGCCATGTCTTATTGTTTTCAGTTGCTCACGACCGCCAAGTAGTTATGGTAACAGTCAAAACTTAAATGCTGTTTTTAGTTTGCAGATTAATTTGTTCATTAGTTCACTAATGTAGTAATAGATTTAGCCCCCTTGGAATTATTTATAGACAGGCAATGTATATGTGCAAAAGTTTTCTTTCACATTAAAAAAAAGTTATTTCTTTTATACACTTTTAGTACCACTGACAATGCAATGCAACGTTGGGTTCTTGGTTTTATACTGTTCAGTGTGAAAGGACCCTCCTCTGGTTTTTTCACATAATCCTGTGAAAAACAGTAATCATCTTTCTCAACAGTTATCGCAGCTTGGTCTTGGTGATATCTGGAAGACTACTGGGTCGTACTTCTAAATTGATTTTATGATTGGACAAAGTGCAGTGTTGCGTGTAAAGTGCAGTGGATGCAATTGCACAGTTAAAACTCTTTGGGCTGGAAGATTGATAAGGGAAAATGTTGACACTCAGTAAACCTGCTCATGTGTATACATCTTACCATGATCATTAAATGATTATGGTTAAGTAAAAGGAACCGATTTCTTGCACCCAGTCATTACATGGATTTTAGGGTAGTTTAATTGTGTATTTTTCCAATTCAGAGTGGTCCCCCTACTTTTTGGAAGTGACAGAAAAAATTTGCAACATTTTATTTGTTGCAAAATTAACCTGTCTACTGATAATGTTTGCCACTACACTCTTAATCTTAATTTCTGTCCTCTTATTGCAGAACAAAGGACGGAAGCGAGTTTTTGTTTCATGCAAAAGATGAGGTGAGACATTCCTTTGTTTTTATTTATGTCTCTGTTACTTTATTTCATTGATCCCAGAATTAATGTGACACCCGTATAAAAGACAGATTTGTCCTATACAAAATTAAGTAATATCAATTCCTTTTTCAAGCAGCAGTTTCATCAAAAGTTAGTCAGTTATCAATAACATTCACATTCTTATCTGGACAAATCTGTCATCTATGTATAACTTCTTAATTTTCAGAAATACATGAATTTAATTTTTTATGTCTCTTCCCTTCTTTTTTACCAGACTGTGAATCAACACAGTCTGGTAAAAAACAGACCCAAAAATATATATATTTTAGTCTGGCCTCAGTATTACTATTTTGATTGGCCCATTATGATGTATTTATGACATTTTTTAAAGGCTCTATCTCACATTGTTAGAAGAAAGTAAAAAGAAGTAGTCCAGAATGAACGTCCATAAGTAGATATGCCCCAAAATGTAATGAGCTTTTCCTCGCCCAGAGATCTGCAATTACACAAAACTTTATCAAAATCCATCTCTTTTTGCAATATCTTGCTGACAGTGGTTACATATCCTCCTTCAACTCGCAGGTAAAAATAAATACAAAATGACCAATCAGTTGGCATCTGTGATCCCCCTCCCTTTGCAGGATGACCTCAAAACGTGGGTGTCCAACGTCTCTGCAAGTATATCTGAGCACGAGGAGATTGCCAAATGGGGTCAGCCCCAACCAACTACCTCATCCACTGACGAGGGCACGCGCCGTGATGGCAGTAAGGCGGACAACAGATCCGAGCGAGGGGCCGAGCACTCGGACCGTTTTGAGCGGATTGAACGGCCAGAGAAAGAAAAGGAGAAAGAAAGAGAGAAAGACAAGGAGAGAGGTGAACGATCAGAAAGGTCAGATCGTGGAAAGTCGGATACCAAGCGCTCCGAGAAATCTGGTAAGAAAAAGTGACTCAAGTCACAGATGAGTCGGGATTAAAGCATATGAACTCCAAATGGGAGGCAGGGCCGTGAACTGGTTAAGAACGCCCACTCCCTCTCTCCACGTCCAACACCGTTAACAAAACGGTAGCATTTGGATGGAAAGGGACACAGGACAGAAGTAATGCAGGCTCACTCAAAGGACAGATTTGGAGCAGGGGACGTCTTTCTTTTTCTCTATCTCTTCTTATTTGTCTCTGTGAAAGCACAGAGTCACTGACACGCCGCCTATGCCTTCGTTGGCTGTTTCGAATAACTGAAGAGAGAGTTCCATGCTGCCGAATCCCAGGCAACCGTACAGCAAGAGAGACGGGACACGCATCATGTCAACTCAAAGGCTGTTACTGGTTGCTGGTAGTGTGATAAATCGTAGCTCATTTTTGTTCCATGTTTATTTTTTCTATGAGATGATCTGCATCTGGATGTATACCATGTCTGTCTGTCCTATCTAATGTATCTATATGTCTGTAAGTCAAAAAAACAACAACCTAGACTCTGTCTTATTCAGTCAGAAGAGAACGACCTTTTGGAGAAAATATGATCCAGGCATACACACTTCTAGAAACCGTTTTGTTAACTATTTTCTTCCCTATTTACCGATCGTTATCGGGATCTGGCTGTAGAGGATATCTAATTGAAAAGCAGTTATGAAAAGAAACCACATTCATCCAAAACTTGGATCAACTCTGAAAAACAGCTTCAGTGTCATGCTGATTCTAGACAGGTGGAAACTTGATGGTTCAAGACAAGAAAAGAGTAGACGGAAACAATCAGCAACAAACATTGCTCAGAAATTGATAGAGACATATTCAAAATCTTAAAAATTTTGCCGAAGAAAGCTCTATTCTGATGATAGATTTGGTTGCTAGAGAGTTCAGTTGTTATTAAGTTACTTAATTTCAACCGAATTTCTGCATCAGGATTTGTTTTCAATAAATTACCTTTTTGGCTTCTGTCATAAGCACAAAATTGGCTCCTAGCATGTTTTCAATGAATGAGGCTCAGGCTGAAAGCAGGTCTCATCTACCCTTTTATTCTCTCACAACATCAAACCACTTGTCGGATACTCTCTTTGTTTTATTTACCCAAACCGTCACATCTTTTGATATATAGAGTTCAAAATATATATGCGCGTGTTTGCTTGCGTGTTTCTGCGCGTCCGCGTCCGCGTGCTGCTACTCTCC
This sequence comes from Lophius piscatorius, assembly GCA_009660295.1. Taxonomy (NCBI): domain Eukaryota; kingdom Metazoa; phylum Chordata; class Actinopteri; order Lophiiformes; family Lophiidae; genus Lophius; species Lophius piscatorius. The sequence goes on along the minus strand of VRLP01001969.1, from coordinate 31,290 downwards.
ATTCCCAGGGTCTTCATAGCTCTCAGGTTATTTATGTTTGTGTGTACTTACGGTACTGTGCATTTCACGTGTTTATAATGTTAGTCCCCTCTGACACAAGCTCAATCTTCCTTTCATGTCCGATCCACAACACAGACTGAAACATACCCCCACACATAGAAGGAACAGCAACATTATCAGCATTTCAACATAATGAAGGTCATCAAGATGTCCAGATAATGATCTCATCGGTGTAGGTTTAGACGAGAGTGAATGAAATATAGCTGAATGTGTGACTTGAAGGCCTCACAGGCAAGAGGCAGGATATCAGACAGACCAAAAAAAAAGAGTTATAATCTGTACGTTGCGTGACTGCATGTCTTGTTTGGAGATAAATCACTCGCCACAAGAACCTGTCTTTGCAGCCTGCTGACTCTGTATTCACAAATTAGTTTATCTTACATTTTGTGTAAACACACCTCAAATCCATAAGTGACAGAGAACCGGAAAGGACAGAATCAAAGTGAAGCACCATCTGTGGAGGTTGATAGACTTTCTGTCCTGGTAAGAGCTTCCTGGTTAGGTGTGAGTCAGAGGGCATTTAAAATCCTTTTTAGATCCTTTCAGATAATAAAGTCGATTCAATATCACTGCTACTGTATGACAACTTCATTTTATAGAAATACGTATATATTAGGGTTGTCACAATAATGTGGTGATTTTGATTATTTACCTATAGGAAAGTTAACATTACAAAAAAATTAACATGACAAAAAGATTAAAGCTGATTAAACAAGCTCTGTGAACTCATACATCAGTGAGCTTGTTACCTCCACATTTTTAAAGGGTGTCATTCATACATATTTTCTCTAAGTTAATTCAATTCATGTAACTATATATATATATATATATATATATATATATATATATATATATGTGTGTGTGTGTATGTGTGATTGTGTTTGTTTCTGTTCATTTCAGTTTAAGTCCAACTGAAATTGCTGCTGCAGCAAATTTATCATATTTTTCTTTGGTAGCATCCCCTATTTTTTATCAGTTAATTTGCACAACAAAAAACTATGTAGATGTTTCTTCCATATATAGATACGTTAGCAGTGTAGTTTGTTTAAAGGCAAACTACACTGCTATTGCAGCCTGATTCCATCTGACACAGCTGCAATACAGAGGTGGGGAAGTTCAAAACTAACCAGCTCTTTCTCGAATACTTTTCTCCTACATCCTAAAAAAATACTTTGAAAGTACTCTCCATGAAAAATGAATGTCATTATTGTGTTGCTCTTCATTCAAATATTTTTTGTGGCTTCATTCTGTCCCCTAAGCCTGGAGGAAAAGCACTTAATAGAGTACTTGCTAGCTCTTTTAGCCATAGCTGCAACAACGAGCCCACTCTGTGTTAAATAACCAACTTCAGCAACTGAAATAGAGATAATATTTATGCTTTATTAGAAGTGTTAACCTCAAAGATGATGACAAGTGGGCTGGCATGACTTATGCCCATCTGATCAATTTCCCCACATCTGTTAAACACAGCGTATTCCCTCATCTTTTCTGCTGCGCATCGTTGGGTTCAGTGACGTAGATTATCTTATCTGAAGTAGGACTGATGTGGTCCTTACCCTTCAATACCACTGCTTAAAAACACTCTCATTGACCCTTGTTTACTTTGTCTCTGGCACATGCTTCCACTACTGGAACACAGCCTACCAGCTGAAAGAAAAGATCCCTTCTGATGTGTCTCCACAAAGACACTTTTCGTTCTTTTTGATAACAACTTTACTTTATGTTGACAATTAAAGATGAGGGATTCAAGTTGGACTTAAAACATAAAGGTTTACATCTCTCTTTATGACAAATTAATAGCCACGGCTATTGATCCCATTTGAATTACATGCAGAATTTGTTTTATATTTTCAAAAATCTACATTTACTATGGAAATTATTTTCACTATTTATTTATTTTCATCTTATATTGAAGTTAGGTTGCGCTTTATTTGCCGGAAAAATTTAAGCTCTGTCCTGACCCAGCGGTTTTTAGTTGTTGTTTTTTGTTTATCAAAAGACATGTCTTGAGAGTTTTAACTTTATTTTATTCATATTTCATTTTAAACACTTTATTGCATCTAATTATGGAATGCCAGATCAATGCAATCATTTACATGCATGTTGGATACCACAAACAGATTTAAAGAGGGGAATTTTGAAAGAGCATATCTTCCACATGTAAAGTGACAGTGCAGTCCTCTGCTGTCAGATTATGATCTAATCACATAATATGTCACTGTAGATACACACAGGACCAAAATATGCAGGGTACAACTGATTTACTGACAAATAACATTACAAAAAAAGTGATTGGAATGATTTTACAGCAGTTGGTAGAGATCTCTTTGATGAATATAAACATGAATGGTTTGGTACCCTGCCTGCCTGTGTGTGTCTGAGCCGTTCTGTTCGCATCAACCTCAGTCTGTCAGCAGAGATGATATGATGAATAAATACATTTTGGTTTATCATTCATATATTTATAGGAAGTGTTTTTCTTTCCTCACTGGAAATACATATGAATTACTTTTGTTGAAAATGTGTTAATTTGGATGAAGATGTCTGTTTGCTCTGACTCTTTGGAAACGTAGTGATGTGGAGAATGATTTCTGATGCTATTTCAAGTTTTACTATTTCTTATGTTTTTGATAGTGATAATGATGTTCTTGATGTCCATGGTAGCAATGAACTGAGATAGGTATGTTGGATGAAGTACAGAGGTGAGGCCTGATGGTCAGTGGTGTTTGGGATCCAGCAAGTTGTACTTGAGGCTGCTTCAGGATCATTAGTTTGTGACCTGCTTTTAACTAGTTTTTTTTCCTTCTCATGCTTAGCTTCAATTTTGTATCATCATTTCGTTGTCCAGGTAGTATTTAAAATCAATCAATCTGCTCATCCCCCCCCATTTTTGATTATTTTGAAACTTTGAACAGTTTTGCAGACAAACCTGGCACAAAGAATTTATCCCCTCGAGCTCATTGAGAGTGGGATGCAACTTTCATTGTCTTATTTTATTTTCATGGTCTTAATTTAATTTCTAAATCAAATTATGAATCAATTCATCAAAAAAACGATTACCTGATTATGAGAAAAAAGTGTTCAGTGCCATGTTTAAACAATAAGTCTCATTATTAGTTCTTTATCAAGTATTTTCATAAAATATCAATGATAAATTGACCATCAAAGGTGTAAATGGGCTAAATGTTTTTCTTACTGGACATTCTGGAAGTGCAAGTTAGAGTCTCTGCCTTTGTTTTCCAGACGTGAGAGACATCAGTTTATAAATCACACACATCTTGATGAAGCTGGAAATTGTTAACGTGTGGACTTTTCTTCTTCAACACTTATGGAACAGAAGTTTCTGAATAATTTCTATCCGGACTAATGAAAAACTCATGGTAGTTTCTGGTCGCATTTGCAGCCACCATGAAGACCAAACCCATCAACTGCTTTACACTCTGTTACTCCATATGTCAGCAGATAGGTGATAACTGACAGACTCCAAATTTATTATATTACAAAAAAGACAATCAGACAACTTTATTTGACATCTTTACACTGTTGTTGCTATTTTTTTGTTTTTATTGATTTTGTCTAAAGCATCAAATGGTGTCAAATTGTTATCTGTAGTAGGTATTTTATATTTTGGTGCTTCTTAGCAATTGAGTTTGCCAAGTTAGGCTGGTCCAAGCAACTTCAGTGCATACATTTTCATATCAACTCTCCTTTCTGAGGGAACACTCCCCCTTGGTAAAGTCCCTGCATATAAAAAAAAAAATTGAGTTCTTTCATCCCACCTGAAATTCTGAAAGTCTGACATTTTCAGGTTCTGGTAAGAGATAACTGAATATTTTCCGGAAAATATTCGCTCTTATGACCCCATAGCACCGCTGCCTACCTGCTCCCAGCCTGTCTGCCTTGCTGTATGCCTGCCTAAAGCAACCTTATGTGCAAATGTATTTGCTCTCAAGTGTTTACTTTAAAAACAAGAAAAAAAAACACCCATGGCAAAGTTGGACTGGAAAGGCTGCCTCTTGTCTATGTTTTGTTTGAGTCAGTGTTGATATCATTTCTACCAGAAGCCTGATGTCTATTCCTCAGTTCCTCCACTCAAACACTCAGGACAAAGATGTTGCATGAATGATTAAGTCTGTTTTACTGCTGTGCATGTCTTCATGTCTTCTAGTCCCATCCTTCCACTATGCAAACACTTATACAAACCAACACAAACTACCGACATTGAAAAGGATGACTGAATGGACCATTACTGTATAAAATGATCAGAACAAACTGCAAATCACTGTCACAGTGGTTCCTTTGACTTGATAAATACAAATCCTGATATTGAAAGAGAATGTTTGTGCATCTCTTTACAAAATGTCTATGTACTGTATATTCTCATTCCCCAAGGTCATGGTAATCCTTGTGGGTTGAATCCAAGGCAACTGGACTTCTGAAGAGGCTTCTTCAGTTCTGAAGAGGCCACTTGGATGATAAATTCATCTTTAATCCTAAACAGAAGTCCAGTTGCTTTGGATCAACCCAGAAAGGTCTCTTTCCGAAGCAGATAAGTGAGGTCTGGGGCCATGCACTAGGTCCTTTGTGTGTTTATATACTTGTTAATATTGTATGCAAAATATTGTTTTAATTTACAGGACCACATCAGCAGACAAGCTTCGTATCCCATAAGAGGGATACGAAGCTTGTATCCCGTTATCTAGGATGATCTTATATAATTTTGGATCCAATTGCGCAATTAAGACTATCAATACAATTAATTGAGCAATCAAAGCAATTAAGATACTTCTCTCAACCTTTCAATACACTGGTTTAAAAATAAGAGTATTTTAGTATTTTAAATTCAGGGATGTATTTTATTGTAACAGTCTCCATAATAAGTAAGCAGCTGAAGGAGGAACAAATTACAAAATCTATCATTGTAAATCCTCATGCAGGGTTTGGTTTACCTTTTTGCGCTTGGTTATTTATACGTTGTCTGTTGAGTGTGCTTCACATCTTTTCATCTCATGACTCTTATGATCAGATTAAGACTGGGAATGTGCATGAAGTTCTTTATGAGTCATACGCACAACAATTACTGTGAGGCTGTTTTTGGCAATTATTTTTTTCTTTATGTTGGATTCTCTGGTCATATAAAATGTATAAAAGAAAATTACACAAGGAAAATGAGAAATTAGAAGGCTAAGACGAGAATGATCATATGTATACACACAAGTTAAGATAAAAGAATAAAACATTATCATAGAGAATATTATATTGAGGTAGATGCAGCAGTTTTGCAGTACAAAACAGACACTTTTCACATTCATGTGCTGAAAAGGAGAGGTTTCTCTACTTTCTTTAAATCTGTGTTTAAAGAAGTGAAAGTTGGAGTCATGCTATTGTTATAAACTGAACATTATTTGCATATGCATAGCTTTGTCTAGACTGGAGTCCAGACAAGTCATGCATATATAAGATTAAAAAGAACCTACATAATTGAATTGAATTTAGTGGGAGAATAAAGAGCCCCTGAAATAACATAAGGACATTTTGTTGTTGTGTCCGCACAGCATATTATCTTGTGGAAGCAAAATGATTTATTGTTAACCTATATGCGTCTCTTGATGAACAAAGCCACCATGAAAAGAACCAAGTTTACAAAGTTGGATTTTCCCCTCAGAATGTCATAAAACCAAATTCTAACTGCTCTTGCACCGTAGACATGGGATCATCATTAGCAGGATAAGAGGCATGCAGTTTACAATAGTTGTCATCCCCGAACAGGCTTGCCTTTACAATGCTGAGTACATGTTGTGCGCACAGGATAAACCCCTTATAAGCACAACATAAAAAATGTTTTTATGGGACTTCTGGAGCTCTGTAAGAAAACTATATAATGCTCAAATTATTATTCAATGCAGAATATGTGTGAATGGTATCTTTACCTAAAATACACTGAAAGTGTGACATGAAATGTAATTAGCTTAAATAGTACTACACATTCAAAATAAAATTTACGATAGGAAAGGATGATCCTATCTTGTAATAGCACATTTGAAAGGCAGTTAATTTATCTCCACAAATTAGGCATATGCTACTATAGAATTTATATTTTAAGGGTAATCATATAGTGTATCTTGTTGTTTTACATTCCTTTATTGAAGAACAATGAAAGTGGAACGTGGAGTGCGTAACAAAACAAAATAATTGGTAATGTCAAACAATCAACAACAAAGGATTCAGTTCAGAAATTAATTCGAAATATTCACATAAAAGAAAAAATTTAATAAAAACAAATTCAGGTACTTTTTTTTCCTAAAAGGGTAATATGTTCACTATATCAGACACATATTGAATGCTCTTTATTCATTTTAGTACTTTCGGTAATTGTAAAATCCTATTTTTAAATTCCCTGGCGTTTCAGTGCAAGTGTTGGATGTGCTTGAGTCTTTTGTTTTGAAATGCAGACGTGTCAAAGGAAGCGGAAAATGAAGTCGGACTGTTTTTAGCAACGCACCGGCCGCCATATAGGATACTAACATAACGCTTACACGGAAGAAGGGCTGTTGTTGTTCAGTGTACCTGGTTTTGGTTGAAGTTCTTACTTAGTCTGATAATGTGATTTAAAAGGGCAAGAAATACGGGTGAGCCTTTATTTTGATTGAAAAAATAATGGAGGCGAGGTTCAGCAGCGAGGTGTCGTCAATCGTTGAAGTCGCCTTTCAGGCGACCGTGTCTATTATCAAGAATGTCTGGGCGAAAGAGGCGCCAAACACGAAGTGGGAGGAAGAGACGTTTGGAGAAATTTGGGAGATAGAGAAGTGTCTGGTGGTACAGATCTCCAAAGCTTTCACAGAGTTCTCATCTGAACTGTGTGAGGAGAACGAGGCTCTGCGGGCCAAAGTGGATCAGCTGGAGGATGTTCTGCAGAAGAAAGCCGGGCAGCTTGAACAGGAGCTGCAGGCCAGAGTGGGTCAGCTGGGCAAAGAAATGGAGCAGCTGGAGAAGGAGCTGAAGGACATCAGTGAAGGGAGCAACACCTTGCAGGCTGGTCCTACTCACAACCTGCTGCAGGACGGCTCACTGATAGGTGAGTCATCAATCAACCGATCAATCACATTTGATTACCTCAATAACACTCAGGAGTCCGATAGAATCAACTGTAAGTCAGGAAGAAATTATTAACTGTAGTTACCTTTAATGTAAGTGTGCAAATAAAACAATTTCTAGTAAAACCTAGCGGTTCTGCTATTGATTCGTATTTCAATAGTCGATCAATATATAATGATTAGATTGTCTTCACCATGTCAGTTAATGATAATTTTTACCCACTATTTCCATCAGATTTCATGCCTTTTGCAGGCCAAGATGCAAACATTTAAATTGACCGATCATAGATTCTGCAGCTATTCACATGTGAGAAACTGGAACAAGTCTCAGTCTTGTTTTCCTCCCCCATGACTATAAGACTAATGATTTGATATCATTAGGTTTAAAGAAAAATGTCTTTATTGTCATTGTGCTCTGGTGAATCAAAACTGCATGGATAACTCCTTAATGTCAAGAGCGAGTGTTTTTGTCTAATAATAATTGTCTCTGCTCTGATGGTGAATATGAATGAATAAGTTATGGCATTATGTCCCTCTGTATTTTGGAAATAATACAGGAGCACTAGCAGTGTCTGCCTCCTCAAATCCAGCTGCCCCACTGGGTGCTGTGAAGGAATCCGCTTCGGACCCTACTGCAGATTCAGTAGAAGCTTTTCCCAGCTCCACAACTGGATCGGTCACTGTCCCCCAACCTGCTGTAGCCCCGATGGTGTTGTTGGTGGGGGCCAGCCAAGTCATTACCCAATACTCCACTGTCTCGACTGCTTTGACAGAAGCAACAGGAGCAACACAGCTCACCCTCAAACCAGCTGCATCGCCAGGATATACACCTCAGGACGTCCCCAGTCCAGACTCCAGTGCCTTCAGTGGTGTTGAACCAGCACAGGAAAAGGTAGAACTCTGTGCTTATTTAAGTTGGACTCCATAGATTTTGATTAGTTTGGTGGAAACTATGTTGCTTCTTCTCTATCTTTATGCTTTTCCCTTTTGTGGTCACATCAGCAGATCATACATTTCATCCATAGGAGGAAAAGATGGTTCTAAACATCTTTTTGTTGTTGTTGTTTCTTGGAAATTTTCTATACTATTCTACAGATTAATTTGCCTCTCAGTGGTTTCATTATCCACCCTGGTGGGTACAATGTGTACTATTCAAGCAAAATTTGCTATCATATTAGCACTTCTGTCTGTCAGCACAGACACGAAACAAATATAATTACAAAATATTTATTGTTGTTTCCATAAAGAGTTTAAGTCTTTTAAAACACACATCCTTAGTTTGTCAATTGCTTACTGTTGCATATGCAACCAACTTTTTAATATTGTCAAATTATTTTCATTTTGCATCACAGAGCTGCGTTGAAGATGCACTGTCTGTGAGAACAAGGAGAAACAGGAGAGCAACTTCTAAAAGAGAAGAAGGTATGATGTGATGTTAGACTGTCACTTCTTATAGGATACTGCCATAACAATTTAGCTTGGGATGGAACCTAAATTGTCAGAGGCACTCTAATAATCCTAAATCATTCATTTAATACCCTTCTTCCTTCCATCTCCAGTGTTTACTGACGGTAGCACTGAAGAGAGAACATTGAATCCAGATGGGGAATGGCTTAAAAGCAAAGAGTCACCAACAGCGAAGCAGTACTCATGTAAGCAGTGTAATGTCATTTTCAACTGGAAAAGTGAATTGAGGAAACATATGAAGGTCCACAAGAAAGCTTTTCCCTGTGAGCAGTGTGGCAGAAATTTCTGTGAAAGGAAGTCTTTGGATAATCACCTTTTACGTCATGAAACAAGTAAAGCCCCGTTGCCCTTCCCCTGTCCTCATTGTAAAAGATCATACCGGAAAGAAGAGTCGCTTCAGAATCACCTAAAGCATCACCAGCGACTGAAACCACCAAAGCCATTTGTGTGTGATCAGTGTGGGAAAACATTCAGAATTAAGCAATCTCTGGAAAACCACCTCTTACGCCATGAGAAAAAGAAGGAAATGGTGAAATGCCAATTTTGTGACAAGACTTTCAAGTCACTGGTCCATGTTAAATGTCACATGCGTGTACACTCAGAAGAAAGACCATACAGCTGCGCAACATGTGGGAAGGAGTTCAAGAGTAAAGACACCCTCCACTTCCATCAGACGGTTCACACAAACACCAAAAAATACAAATGCACAATGTGTGAGGAGAGCTTCAAATATGCCCACTCCCTGACTGTGCATAAGAGGAAACACACAGGTATCACTCCCTTCATATGCACTGTGTGCAACAGGTCATATAGGACTGGAACTGCTCTTAAGAGACACAGCGTGGTTCACACTGGGGAGAAACCGTTCACCTGTCACATATGCGGAGCAAGATTCAGTCTGAATAACAACCTCAAGAGGCATATTCGCATTCACACAGGAGAGAAGCCATTCACGTGTCAGGAGTGTGACAAGAGCTTCTCAGACAACACCAAGCTGAAATCCCATATGCTGATCCATGGAGCCAGAAAACCTTTCATGTGTGATCTTTGCGGGAAGACCTTCCTCTTCAACTGCAGGCTGCAGATACATCAGAGATACGTGCATGCAGACAGCAATGAGACAGATGGCACACAGAGTTCATTAGATCCTAGAAAGCGGAATAAGTCTTTGGTCAAACCATTTAGTTGCAAAATATGTCTTAAGGGTTTTAGTGCTGCAGGTTCTCTCAAACTTCATGAAAAAAGCCATAGTGAGCAAAAGGAGTTCAACTGTGGGTTATGTGGGAAGTCTTTCCATAACAAATACTCTTTCAGCTATCATCAGAGGAGCCACTCCGGAGAGAAGCCCTTTGTTTGTGATGTATGCGGGAAGAGATTTTTCCATGCCGGCAGCCTGAAGCAGCACGAGCGTATTCACACTGGTGAAAAACCGTACAAATGTGACCAGTGCGGGAAGGCCTTCAGAACTGATGGAAACTTCTACAGACACTTGCGGATCCACACGGGAGAGAAGCCATTTGAATGTGGGCACTGTAACAGGAAGTTCCACCAGTCAAATCAGCTCAAATCCCATATACAGGTCCATACGGGAAAGAAGCTCTACTCCTGCAAGCAGTGTGGCCGAGGTTTCTCTGACCCAAGGCAGCTCAAGAAGCACAGCTGTGATGGTTGATTAAACAATTAGTGTGGTCAGTCTGCTGAATATTAATGTAAAGGGTAATAAACTTACTGTGTGTTTTTTGGTGCCTTTGTGCTTAAAATAAGAGCTAGTTCAATTTGCATAACAAACTGCATAAGACAGTAAATTCATTTTTTCCGTACATATAAAAAGCCGTCAGTTCTTGCAGTTACTGAGTAAAACCAAACATTTGGTTGGGATCGCTTCACGGTGGCAGATGAAACCTGTCTTTTCATTAAAACGTTGCTCTATTTGGGCTGTTGGCCACTACAAATCTCTCACTTGTTATTACTCTAGATCTGTGTGAATTAAGGGATTAATTAAAAGTAAGTTGTAATTTATATGAATTGATCGCAATTTGAATTGATTGCAGTCAATTTTCATAATCGTTAAAATCACATGTCATCTGTAGGAAACATTTGGATGTAAGAGAAATGTCACTCTTTATTATTTCCAAGTTTTTTTCCCCTGGTTGACTGATGTTTCACTGGCATTAATGCCACTATATTCTGCATTGAGTGAAGAATTAAATTGGCTTTAAGTGCCTCCAAGGTTGTTAAGAAAGTTTTAGGTTATATATCTTAATATATTACCAAGCCTAACTTTTGAACCATTGCTGTACGCACATTTTGGATTAAATATAAGTGGAAACAGCCCAATGTCTTGTGGGTGGTTATTAATCTATATTGTAGTAGGAAGAAGAAAGGAAGCTTTCACCTACAGAAACCACAAATCTATAAGTCTATGGCTCAACCATCCCACCAATTTTGCTAAACTCTAACAGTCTGGCCACAGCTAATGGTCCATCAGGGAAACAAGTCTAAATATAAATATAACAAAAAAAAATGTATTTGGTGTATTTGTATTTTGGTATTCTAACTGGACTGATACTGATATTATGGGACACTAGAGAGAAAAATATGTTTGTTTCCCTTTCAGTAACCTCTAGAAATTCATTCTAGATTCATAATCAAGCTGGCATGATTAAAACATGACAGCTTCACATTTTGACACTTCTCTTTACTTGATAAATTGATATTAATATATAATTGTGTCTTTTTTTCTCATTCCCTCGGTTAGGGTTATTACGTTTTTTATTTTCATTTGTATCAAGATTCCGGAAAAATTAATGGATGGATATGCATTAATTTTTAACCATGGGTAGAGTTTGGCATAACCAAGAGAGCGTGGCATTTGCTGCCCTTAAGTCATGATCTCACAATGTGGTGCGATAACGTTTTCTTATCCATTGCGAGATAGGGCACTTTTAGAGAAACTGCAAATTTGGATGTCAAACGAATATCAGAAATGTAATCTTTGATATGCGCAGTAATGTCTACCTTTGGTACTGTTGTGCCTTTGCGAGGTTTGCGCTATCTAAGATCTTTATAGTTTTGAAAGTTTTGTCTTTACATCAATTTCGTACGTAATATATGTTGTCACAAAGGAATGACATTAAGACTTTAAGATTTTCTATGAAAACTCTTTAAATTTGGCATGACATTTTAACGTGCTGTCCAATATAAGAATGCACAAATCAGCGATGTCGGTGTTTTATTGTGAAGTATATTTCCAACTTTGTGCTACTTCCGTTTTTCATATTTTGGGAGCGTGTACCCTGAGACGGATGTCTAAAGAAGTTCATTTTACATTGACTCGTCGTTATTGAAATGAGTGGTGTTTTAAAACTGAGTCCAGTATTTTTAAGGCGATGGTCTTAATTTCTCCATGTTGAGATTGACCTCGCTGCCCCCCCTACAGCAGAGATGTAAGCAGAGGTGTCTGCTGTAGGGGCGGGGCTGTGGTTAGACCCATGTGACACAGACAAAGGAAGTGACTGGAGTGAAATGTCTCGGTTTTGCACCATCTCTGCGCACACTGTTGACAGCACAGTAATAGTGGCCTTAGAGTCCATCCCTAGCTTTGGAAGACAAATGTCCGAAAACGTTTTTTATTCGGAAGCAAAGTCCATCGTAGAGACGGCTCTTAAAGCTGCGCTCGATGTCTTGGGACATTCAAAACAAGATAAATTAAGTAAGGACCCACGTTTGAGACGGAAGGTGAGTTAAAATAAGCATTTTTAAGGTTGTTGCAAACACGGATGATAGATGCGGGTCACATTAAGGAAAAAGTGACAACAAAAGTGAACATTTCAGCAGCGTCACTTCGTGAAACGTAACATCTATAACGGACTGTCATCTCATACAGTAAAGACATTTAACGATTAATAAGTTTTCAAAAGGAAAAAAATGTTATCGTGAACATTAAAATAAAGTATTGGCTCATATTTGTTAAGTTCATCTTTTATTTATCCATAGCGTCAAATAAACAACAGGATGTGAGCGGCATCTAGCGATGTGGAGGGTATATGACAAAATTGAATTGGCCTGTTTAGATTTACGTCTCAATCTGTAAGTATAAATGATATTGCAGTGATGGGTTATCAGTTTTTTATCCTAAACAGCTGCACTATATGTGTCAGACCTGAGCAATACTCTTTCTCTTCCTGATAGATCTGGGGGAAATAATGAAATTTAACAGAAAAACTATAGCCCATGATGATATGTATTGATATTTCAACTCTTGGGGGGTGTAACATAATAATAATAATGTTGTTGCTTTATTATTAATGAATTGTTGTAGTTTATTGGTTGATTATACTGCATTATCCAGCAATGTTACCACTAGGTTATTTTGTGCTTCTTACCCATTGGTAGGGACACTGTATATGAGAAAATGTTATTAATAGCAAATACTAGTGTTCACCATGAATTCATAATCAGGCAACAAGACTTATGAAATGGATTTTTTTTTTGACAAAAAATATTTTATTCCTCAGCCAGCCAAAAATATTGGGGAACTGTTGACACATGAGGCAACAAGAAAGATCAGCTCTATTTTCTCCCAACTTTTCTCAATGCTGCACAAGGAGAACCTGACTCTGAGGGGCAGAGTGGGCCAGCTGGAGAGTGAGCTGAATACCATGACTGTGAACTATGAAAATAGCAGAATGTGGAGAGAAAGTGTCCTGAATGGCTGCCCAGTCCTGTTCGAAAAGACTGGCCTTATGTTGACCTTGAAGCCGTTTGGGAAGTTAATAAGAAACACGGATAAATTAACAGAGGGAGTTGTAGAAGCATCGCCTGCTGCTGGGATTATGAGTGGCCATAATACAGGTATGTTTCAATTGTTGGAAAAATTCACCATGGAAATATTAGGCCTTGTGTTGTCTGTTGGGATGAAAGAAAGCTTAGGTCTTGTGAGAATTCCGTAAATTGTATATTTCAAGACTACAGCACAAAATGTGCAGGACTTCCTGTTGTCCGAGTCTAGTCGATTAAATGTTTGGTACTGAATTAAATGTCTCATGTCATCTGTGATATGATAATGTTATTGGCAGTTGTAGGAAATTAAGAGCATTATGTCTATAACGCTGCCGGAATATTGTTACTATAAAACAATTCTAGCCTAATACCATATATTATTACTAAAAACAGAATATATAAAAATTATTCTTAGTCAGTCTGTATCTTTGTATCCCTCATTGAATGTTCAGATGGTGCAGAAGCTGAAAAGGAGCTGATCTCTGAAACGGACTGCTCACCAGACGGTAGACAAAGTGAGTCTGATGTGTGGGAAGTTACCATTATTAAAACACAGTGAAGTGATTTGACTAAAGTGTAAATGCAATGATGTGTAAGACCTAATATTTAACACCGGAATATATCCTTATTTTCTTGGTTCACTCTGAAAGGTTTTATATTTAATTTATGAGGATTTCCATTTTTCCCGGTCAGTGATATTGTAACAGTGGCATCATAAACTTTGGTAAAATATGTTAAGTGCTATAATGATTTATTTGCCAACACGCATGAAACTCCTCTAGTTGGCCACTGGTTCTGTTTCTCTTGATGTCATTCAGAGCACGTGTGGTAACCTAGATTTTATTCCTGTCTTGTCTAGACACCACACAGGATTATTGCAAGACAAACATGGCAGAATCCAAAAACAATGACAGCCAAAACTCACAAGAAGCAGAAGTAAGCCACAAACAAAAGGTCTTCGAATGTGAAATCTGTCACAAAAGGTTCAACCGTCCGTTTCATCTGCACAAGCACATTATCACTCACAAAGACCTATGGCCCTTTGCCTGCCAGCAGTGCCCAAGAAAATTCAGGAATACAGCGGCGCTTGGGTGCCACCTGCTGCGACATGAGGAGAAGAATCATGCTAACTTCAAGTGCCAGCACTGTGAGAAGGTTTTCAAAACAAAAATGCACCTGAAGGCTCATCATGTCGTACACAGAGACACAAGGCCATTCCCCTGCTCTACCTGTGGGAAGGGCTTCAAAACCAAACGCAACCTGCGGTCTCATCAGGTCGTACACACTGTTGAAAAGCCACACAAGTGCTCTGAGTGTGGGGAGGGCTTCAGGTATGCATTCACACTGCAGGTCCACAAAAGTATTCATACTGGTGACCATCCTTACAAATGCACAGTTTGCAGCAAAACTTTCATAAAGAGGAGGTCGCTCAGCAGGCACCAGACCGTCCACAGTGGGAGAAAGTTTACATGTGAGACATGTGGAAAAGGCTTTACTCTTCAACACAACCTAAAGAGACACATCCGTATTCACACAGGTGAAAGGCCGTACACATGTTTGGTCTGCGGGCAGCGTTTCATTCAGGACAACAAGCTCAGATCCCACATGCTTCTTCATGGGGCCTCAAAATCATTCATGTGTGACCTGTGCGGAAAGACTTTTCTTTACAACTGTGAGCTACAGAAGCACCAGAGGGTAACTCACAATGAAAAACACAACAGAGGCATCAGAAGACGAAGTCAGCATGGTGGAAATCGTAGGGTTATCTATCGAAAGGACAGAACAACAGTAGATTTGACGCCTTTCAGCTGCAAGACCTGTCACAAGGGGTTTGATTCTGCAAATTCTTTGAAAAGACATGAGCTCATTCATACAGGTCAAATGCAATACAACTGCGAGACATGCGGTAGGTCTTTTTTCTACAAAGCTACATTCGACTACCATCAGCGGATCCACTCAGGCGATAGGCCCTTTGCTTGTGACGTGTGTGGGAAGAGGTTCATCATTCCTCAGGCTCTCAAGTCCCACAAGCTGCAACACTCGGGAGAGAAACCACATAAATGTGAGCAGTGTGGCAAGGCCTTTAGGATCTACACCAACTACCTCAGACACTTAAGGATACATACGGGTGAGAAGCCCTACGAGTGTGAAGTTTGTGGAGTGAGGTTCAGGCAACTTGGGCATGTGAAGTTTCACATGCAGGTCCACACAGGAGAGAGACCCTACTCCTGCAGCAGCTGTGGACTTGGATTTTCGGACTCAAGGCTGCTCAAGAGACATAAATGTCCTGAAAAATATTAAACCGTGTTGGGAAAAACACTCTGAAATGTATTTATATGTTTATTTACTAGTAGAAGAGCTCCTGACAAATACTTAGTAACCTGCATTGTTATCTGGTTTACCTGACCTCCGAGAACATTCTTGCCTTGAAACTTATCTGTCCCATTTTCAAAGTTGTAATTAAATTATGCACGCAATGTTAAACTAAAGAATTTCCATCATGTTTTGGCCATCTCGTTATTGTAGTTTTCAAAACTCAAAATCAGACTGTCGGTCAAAACTGTGTAATTGTACACTTTTACGTGGACACACTAGGAAATATCATGTTATTGTGTTTTGTATAATAAAAACAGCCCTTTAAACGCGGTTATTTAAATCGACTGCATTGATTCACACTGATGGCAACAGACTCCCTCCTATATTGCAGTTTCTGATGTTTGCCAATAGAGGGCTTCGAACACCCATGTCGAAATTCAATTCATCAGAACAAAAACAAACTAAAGAATCAAACTTTGGGAATGAATAAATAATTTGTTTTGGATGAATTACATTCTGTACACAATATTGTATGGCCTGTATTATTAATGCATACGTTATCAGCATCATTAGAAGCGCAGCTAGGCCTACAAATGTTACCTATATAGTATACTAGTCTTCGCACTAAAATTACCACTATAATTACATACGTTTCATTATTGTATATAATTACTGTTAGACAGATTATAATAGAATTCTAATTATTTTTTTATAAAAATGCCACAATTTAATGTGGTGTTGTAGTTCTTACTTTTGACCTTCTGGGACAGCAAATAGATGTTTACACACAATGGCTTCTATTAACGTGAGAGCGTCAAGTTTGAAGTAATGTACTTCCGGTTAAATATATTAAGCTGAAACGCTTCATTAGACAACTCAATGATAGACATAAACACTGGGGATGGAAGTCGAAACAGTAAGTACTGTTTCGATGGAAGTCGACAACTGTAAGTACAATATCTAATTACCAATATCTAATTACCAATTCTCTTGCCGTTTAGTAGTTAGTTTAGTAGTTTTTCTATCAATACAACTGCACTCTGAGGATGAAGTTGATATTGTTGATATAAAGCTATTGCGATAAATAGAGTAGTGCTAACCTGACAATGATTCTCAAATTTATTTCAATAATATACTTAATGTACCCCTTTGAATTATTATGTTATAGTATCCCCTGATTAGTCAAGCATATTGTGGGAAGTCTGTATGACTTTTCGTTTTTGATTAGTTTTTTGTTAAATAAATTAACATTTAAAGACAATCCAATTTACCCATTGCTGCACCCGGAGGTAAGGGGCTAAGACTTAATATAGCCACATTTGTTTTGCGTGCTTTTATTTTGAAGAAAAGACCTGGGAAGAGGAAGTTGAGTTTCAACTTGTGTGACGTTCGAGTTCGCCTTGATCACATTATTGTGGCCCCAAAAGCTGTTTGTTTAGTTGGTAAACCAGATAAGTGAAACAAAATATATAGCTGAGAATTAATTGTTCAAGATGTCAGATTTGGAGGGGCAGGTTAACACCATTTTGGATGAAATAGTCAACGCAACTGTCACAGAAATGACCAAAGTTTTCAATGGCTCTGGTTCTTCAAATTCTCAAGAGTCACAATGTTCCACTGAGAACCAACACCGAACCACCGCTGGGACGGTAAGTAAGTATGGACATGATGGTTTCCGTCCTTGTCGGTTAAATCCTTCTGTGTTGAGCTTGATGCTCCCGCCTCGGGTCTAAACAACCAGCTGATCATAGAACTAGAGGAGCTAGCTTGCTGCTCTAGTTAGCTTCTAACGACCAAACTCCAATAACTACTCTTTGTAAACCCACTATGTAACAGTGGGTAAACATATATCCGACTAAATTAATCTTAAATCCATATCTGGATGTTCAAGATGGTAGAGCAATGGTGAAGAACCGCCGATAATAGTTGAGGTGCAGGCCCAGGCCTATCTATGTGTTGTATGTCTGCAGACGGTTCATGCTTCACCAGTTCTCCTTTATTTTTATCAGATAAAGGTGGTGGTGGCTGATGATGTGAGACACAACATTTGGTTACATACTTTACTGTAACAAAAGGCATTTATACTTTAATTCTTTGTTATTATATTTATATAATTATATAAATAATTAATTATTTTGATGATAATGTAAATATCTAATATTTTTTAAAGAAATTATTCTGTGAATTGACTCTTCTAGACCACATCATAAATGCACTTGTTATACTTTTTATGACTGCACTCAATATAATTTACCAGATGTATCAATTCCCTGATATTAAAAGCCTTCAAAATGTTATCTTTATGCTAATATACTGTTAAACAAACAGCCAGGAGTAACATCGTATTTACAGAATTACTACTTATTACATGACTTACCGTATTGTATTTATTTTATAATTCAACTCCACTAACAGAGTTTACTTTGTCTAACTTAGTTCTTTTTCATTAATTAGTCAACTGTTTTGTCTGTCTACAATCTCCTGAGAGATTCCAAGATGTTTTCCGAGCTCAAATTCACATCTTCAGTTTGCTTGTTGATATTCACTCCTCATTGTGTCAAATGAAACAAAGCAGTAATTCAACGCATGAGAAGCCCAAATCCGGAATTTATTATCTTCAGAAATTACTTAATAACAATTAATGTTGACTAATATATACTTTTTTTCCAAATATCTAGCCAGATAATTTTTCGTCCATCACATAGTCACACAATTGTTTTAGATTCCATAAAATATAATCTATTGAAATAAGTGCAATGTGCATATGCAACAAAAGTACATACACCGATAAAGATATGCTCCTTCTACAGTTATAGATGGTGGTAACATTCTCATGAATCTTTCATAACTCACATATATAAAATATGAAAAACTGAAAGCATAATGTTAATGGCTTGCTGGGTGACATATGGGTAAACTAAACAACAAAGTTATTAATTATCAAATAAAGCAAACAAGAACTGTGTATGAAAGGAATTTGACAGTCAGAAGTGTAGGGGGTAGATGAGTGAGAACATGCTGCATGTGTGTTGTGCTGTAAAGAGTGCAATGCCAAACTACTATTTGTCAACCTTGTGTTTGGAGTGAATCTGCCACTAATCAGTGATCTGTGTTCCTCCCATCAGGTGATTCAGGTCAGTGTCTTCATGGATACCCTGGCTCGAAAAGCTGTGGAGAAGATCTGCCAGCTGTTCCATGAACAATGCTCTCTGCTGCAGTTAGAAGTATGTTGTTCGTTTCTGCTTGTTTATATTCTTTGCCAGTTTTTTACCTCGGCCAAAGAAGGTTATGTTTTCACCCATGAGCATTTGTTTGTCTCGTTGTTTGTCTGTCTGCCTGTGAACAAGATTACGGAAAAACCAATGGACAGATTTGCATAAAACTTTACTAAGAAGTCGATTTTGGCATGTCCTGAGATAATTAAATTTCAGTAAAGTTAAATGTTTCGAAACATTTGAAATAACATAAATAAAATAAAGTAATACGCCGTTTGGAGCAGTGATGTAGCAATGTGACAAGGCACTCTTTTGAAACTGTATTCATTATTGATGCCTTTGCACCATTGACATTCCTTCGAGTTTGGAGGTGTAAGATCAGTGGGCTGAACAGAGACGTTAAAGTGGTAAGCGCAAGAGTTTTCTGTTGCTGTTGGTAGAATTATAGGCTGGAGGAATCTTGATGCATACTTGTAAATAAGCGATCAAATTGATTCTGATCACAATAATGTCTACCTTGGATACTGTTGTGCCTTGGCGGAGAGTTGTACTCTATGAGTGATTATTTGAGTTACCTCTGCCAAGGAAGGAGGTTATGTTTTCACCCGTGGAAGACTACGGAGTAGTCCATTTGGAGCTTTGATATTTTATACTGTGTCAATTATTGAAGTCTTGTTTCTTTGATGTTTTGCACTGGAGAGGAAAAACGCATCATAAAGTGTAGACCTACAGTTTATTATCCATATAGAATGGTACTAAAACTGGAGATATAGCGTTGTAAATGCACGGCATTTTACAAGATGTACTTTTTGGCCCATTTTCTAGTATTATTTATTTTTATTATTATTAATAAGATTCGGATATAAATCTGAAAAGAAAAATATCTGACGCTTCCCAGAATTCTGTCATTTCATAGTATGTCTTCATGTCATCCAACCATAAATTCAAATTGCATTCTGCATTTATCATTATTTCTGTTTTAAAAATGTAACTATGTATTTGTAGGTAAAACAGGGTGCTGTAGCGACTGAGGACATGAGGAGGAGACTGGAGGTGGCCGAGTTGGAGCTAAAGCTGGCATTGGAAGGCAACAGAGAACAGAAGGAGTGGGATGATCTGACGGAGAGTAGCAGCAGACCAAAGGAGGGACGGGGGGCTCCTTCCAGTCGAGCAGAAGAAGGGACTGTTCAGAAACATCGCTCAGGGAGGAAGAGTTGTAGTGGTGATCAGTTTCTCCTTTCAATGTCTTAGTCTACTTATTTAAATATAGAGTTGAAAGCTGGTTTCATATATCATAGGACATTTTGATATTTATCATATACACTTGATTCCAAATGTTGCAAGGAACATTTCTGTGATTGTAAAAAGGAGGAAGGTAAACTTTAAATGTAGCGGTGGAAATAATAAGTACATTTAGTTGCAATTTTGAGGTACGTGTACCGTGACTCAAGTTTTTGTAATCAACTAAATTTATTTGATAGTTGAGTTACCTGTAATCTTTCATATTCATATAATTTTAGATAAAAATCAAGTAATTAATGATTTGTAGTACATTGTATGTTTCCCAGCCCTATATACATAAAAGATTGAACTAAATCTCCACCAGCTGCGACAACTAAGGGATAAACATATTATTGCTTCAATAATCAAAGTTTATTATATTTAGAAAATGTAATAAACATTTCTATAACATTGGTTATCACCTATATAATGTGCTTTGGTAAGACATAATTGTAAAAAAATTGGAGTGCTGAAGCTAATACTTCAGAATTTATTAAGGAGTTCTCAACTGAATGCTGAACACTCATAATTTTTTCTTTGTCCACACATGCTCAACATTGCAGCTCTTTGTCAGCAGTTTGAGTTTCCACTATTTGTTCTCAGCCCCTTCACTCACAGTGCATGGTTTTAGTAAAGCTGCTATTCAACTGATGAAGCAAAAACTAGACCAAAATTCCAATTAACAGCTTTTGGATTTTTTTACAGTTGTGGATAGTGTTGATGAAGTTGGACTGAAGAGATCACCCATAATTCACCTTTGGAAAGGCAGAACTTATGAGGTAACATCTGTCTTTTCTTGTGCAGATGGTCAAAGTGACTTCCTTTTTGATGCTGGACTCAGTTAAATAGTGTGAAAAGTATACAAAATAACGTGAGCAGTAAGCCCTTATCTTTTTATTTTTAATTACTTAGAGAACACAGTGTTGTTTGTGTTTGTCTTTTTATCTATCCAAAGGTCTCTTTATCTCTCAGGAAAATGTCCAATCTGTGATAATAAAGGAAGAAGGGTTGCAAGCGTTGGCTGAACAGGGGTCAACCAATTCTGGTCAGTACAGAAGTGATCCAGACGAGGACGATTTTGATGACCCAAACTACCAGGTTCATATTTTAAATACTTCATCCGAATATAATATAATGATTTACACCTCTAAAAGGGGAAGTCTGCCCTCTGGTCAATGTATATTGGGATTGTCATAAGCTCATCATTTCCTCAAACAATAACATAACATTTTGCTATACGCAAATTAATAAGAAACTGTGTCATTTTCCTGTTAGTTGGAGCCAGACGATCCAGATGACGGTGACCCGGTATACACTACCAGACCTAAACGTGTTTTAAAGCCCAAAACCCATCGTGGCATAATGAAGGAGAGCCAGAGTGAAACCCAGCAGCCTCTGAGCTGCAAATACTGCAGGAAAACCTTCACCAAATTGCTGCAGCTCAAAGCCCACCAGGCAGTCCACGGGGCAAATGCAGAGAAGCCTTTATGCTGCTCCCAGTGTGGCAGAGGCTTTTCATTCCAGCGAAGCCTCAACGCACACATGCTGCTTCATACAGGTAAGTTTTCAGCTCAATAACAGTTCTCTCCCATTATCAGTGAAGAAACATGGCCATGAGTAGTTATGTTTTTGGCCTACAGATGAATATATGGTCAATATTGAGTCATACTAGATGTGCAATATCTAACAGTCTGCTATTTGGTGCTGAAAATATATAATATATTTGATTGATTAAAGGGGAATTGATGAAACTTGAGTTCCTTCAAATAGAAAAAGAGCTTTAAGCATCTCAGTAAGACTGTAGAATAGATTTACTCAGTCCCTGTCACATTAAATCTAGTTATTTCATTTAAGTGCATGGGAGTGTTTATTAGTAGAGCTTTAAAACCACATCCCAACTGATGTTTGATTATCCCATATTCTGCTAGTTTTACGATGTTCGTTGTTTCCATATTCAGGTGAGAGACCACATACCTGTGATGTCTGTGGGAAGGGTTTTACACTGAAACAGCTGTTAAGGAACCACCAACGTCTCCACGCTGAGGTCCGACCGTTTCGCTGTGAACAGTGTGGAAAAACTTTCTACCGAGCCCATGGCCTGAAAATGCATCAGATGGTCCATACAGGAGAGCGGGCATACAACTGTCACTACTGCAACAAAAGCTTCACAATACAAGGTAACTTGCAGCGCCACCTTCGAATTCACACGGGGGAAAAACCCTTCAGGTGTGATACTTGTGGTAAAAGCTTCAACCAGGCTGACACTCTGAAAGGTCATCAGCGGACACATACTGGTGAGCGTCCCTTCAACTGTGATACCTGTGGAAAATGTTTCATCCAGAAGAGCGCCTTGAAAATGCACCAGAAAACCTCTCACGCAGGGGAGAACTCATTGAGATGCGTAGCATGCGGCACTACAGTTGCCTGTGTGGACTCACTTCGCAAACACCTACAGACGCACACTGCAACTATTCCGTGCACGTGTGTAATCTGTAGCCAGCTGCTCAGCTCCATCACTGACCTGCGCTCTCACCAGCAGCACCACACAGTGGACAGGCCTCACAGCTGTGGGCTCTGTGGGAAGAGTTTCAAGTCATCCAGTTACGTGAAGATTCACCTGAAAACCCACAGCGGGGAGAGGCCCTTCTCCTGCGACATCTGCGGTCGCTTGTTCACGCAGCACAGTAGCCTTAAATCACATCAGGTCAGTTTGCATCGTTTCTTTTGTGCCATTTTTGTGTGTTATTTTGGATTTCATATACTGGAATAAAACATCATCCACCCTTGTGCAGCTTTTAAAGAAACTGCCATTAGGCAGACAAATAGATTGCTATGCATTAGTAAAGAAAAAAACAAAAAACACGTCTACCATAACATTACAGTCCTCCATATTAAAGAAGGAGCGCTCACAGACCTGCCAGTATAACAATTCAGATGGTTGATCCAAAACCTTCAGTATAATTAGTCTATTTCAAACATTTGTAAAGAGCACCTTAACAACTCTTGTTTTTGATCTCCATATGGTATGAAGTTCTTACTGTGGTGCAGTGATATAGATGAGAACTCAAGCTTCATTCAGTTTTGACTTTACTCTCTGTGTGGTTGGAGGTGCAACAAAGCAGACTGCTGTCGACAATTTACAATGATGCTGGTTGTATGAATTACAAACACATTAGGACTGTTTTAAAAATAAAATTTGATGTTAACACAGGCATCACAGGTGACAGATTGACTAAAACCATGAGATACATGAGCCACACTGGTGTCTGCAAATCAGATCCTCAGTCGAGTTCTTGGCAGCTTTGAACCAATGAGCTTTATGCAAGATCAGATCATAGACAGATATGTGTTTGATGCACCTCTGAGGGATTTAAGATCATTTGAAGCTCTTATCACTTTTCTCAAACTGTTGTAGTTACTGGTGTATTCAGTATGGAAAAACTGATATTTTTCAGCTGTTAGGAATTTACTTTAATTTCAACAGCGTCTTCAGATTCTTTTTTGAGGTGGTGACCAGTACCTGACCTGAACTACTCTACAGTATAATAGTCTTTCGTCCAATATCTGCATCACTGTCATGCCTTTTTGACAAAAATATATCCACGTTAAACCTCTACCGCTACTTGTTAAACCATTCCCTCTTGATTTTGGTTGTTTTCACAGTGCATATAACACATCACAAGCAGCGGTGCCGATAATATTTCAGTGTTTTGGTTCCTGAATCACTCAAAGAAGGACTTGAAGCCCAACAGTTTCAGAAATCTAGCCAGATGATAACTAATGTGGGCAGTGAAGAGAGTTTGTTTAATCGGTCATGGAACCCGCATGTACAGAAAATGTACACTTTCTAGCACGATGGTATGATTTTGTGCAACTATAAAAATGAGTTTGTCTCTTCTCAGGTGGTCCACACAGGAGAGAAACCGTTCAGCTGCGACACATGTGGGAAATGTTTCAGCAACATGGGCAATCTGAACAGACACCAGCGTATTCACACAGGGGACAAGCCATTCACCTGCGACACATGCGGACGCAGCTTCAACCAGGGCAACAGCCTGAAAGCCCACCAGCAGATACACACCGGAGAAAAACAGTTTATGTGCGACAAGTGTGGGAAGAGTTTCTCCTACCTGAGGAACCTGAAGGACCACAAGTGTTTCTATGTCTGAAGCTAAACTGAAATGAGAGGCACCTGCCCCAGGGACAGAATGGTTGGCATTTGTTTCCCTTGGACTGTGACACCTCTTGAGGATTAGAATTGGTGGATGGACAACAGTTTGCGGTGAAAGTGGTTTTGTGTTTATGAAATTTGGTTTACTTGATTTGTTTAGCTTCACTGTTAATATATCCTCATGGAAAATGGCAGATATAGAGTTCAGAAGACTAAAGAAGTAACTCAACAGCCTTTAGTTGATGTTCAAGTAGAGACAGTTATTGTGTACAATATCAAGATCAAATGTTTCAGAAGCAAAGATGAACATCTTTGTTTTATTAGTATTTATTTTACATAATTATCCAGACAGACTTGCATTGAGAAAACGGATATGAAAGCCTGATTAAGATAGAAAAGAGCTAAGTAAGTTTTGGATAAATAAGATTTAAGATGTCTTGGTTTATGTTAAAGAAAATTGCAGTCAACTTCATAACTTCAGAGAACGGGAATAAACCATGTCAAATTCGGCCACATGCTTTTAAGTTAGATACTACTACAACAATAGCAAAAAATGACAGAGTTGGATCCTGTAAGCAGTAAAACCTGAAAAACATCATTTTAGATATTGGACGTTGAGGCGTACAAAAACTTGACCCGTCCCTTTTAATAACAATTTTGTTGAGTGGCCAAAATGACAAATGGATTAAAAGGTTTACAAGTACAGGTGTCATTACAGTACAGTGTCAAAACTAATTTACCAAAGGTATCAAACATTCTTACCAGCCAGAAAGAGAAATGCAGCATTCTGCTAACTTTGGTCAGTAAAGATTTTAAATTGTGTTCCTAAGCTGTAGCTATAAAATCTAAGATCTTAATAATATCACTGATTTTACTGCATGCAGCATTGTTCAGGAATTTTGTCAACCCTATATAAGTTGTAATACTGATATTTGTAATTGTTTAACCAACCAATTTGAAGAGAATTTTCCTATCTTGAAAGGAAAAAAGTTGCATCGGATTTATTTGTGGCAAAATGCCGACTGAGAACAGCACATAATTATTTAATGTTTTACTTTTTTTGTTGAGTGTGTATACTCTTTTAATTTAAGACTGAGTAAAACAAATAAACATTCATATTTGTTTCTTGTGATTTCTTTTTTTCTAACTTTCATATGGCATTTAAATGGGCTTAAATTGCTAAATGCACTGAAATGCACTCAGAAAAAGTTGAGTGCATTTCAGTTGAGCTTTCTGTTTAGCCAGTTTTTATGGTTTTCATTAAAACAGTTTCGGCTCACAGTCTTGAAGTAAGGCTCAAACACTATCATCAAGACACAAAGCCACTACTTTGAATTTTAAGATATCATTTATTTGTCAACAAAACCACAAAGACATTTCACAAGAATACTCATAAAGAACCGTTAGAAATCCATTTGCAACTTCAGAAAATATTCCAGAGCAAATGATCCCAAAATTAATCTTATCACACAATATTCTTTACATCTATCTGTATAATAGTGAATAATGTTGTACAGCATAGTCAAATATAAGGTGCAAAAAACAAGAGTACACAGCAGAGACAAACGCAGGAAGAAAAAAAAGGAAATAAATCAACAACCAAATATGTCAGTGGTTTTCAGCGATGAGAAAAAGCAGAATCAGCATTTGTAGAGGTAATAGAGGTTCTAAGCCACTTGCAGCACTTGTAATACAATGATCTTGCAACGACCACCTAACCACCGAGCTACCTGTGAGAGTGGTATATCCTGGGTGAAGGATGAGGATGAGTTTGACACAGGAAGTATATAGGCTCATCCTTGCCCCAGCTGCTGATGTACACAATACGTGTACATGTGCAGTCCCATAAATCACCATACAAATAGACAGCACTAAGGTTATTTAAGCCCTCCAAAGTACCATTCTCCACTGGTTGGACTTCAAAATCAATATCAATTTCAATTTTGAGGTTGTTCATCTGTAGTTACAAATATTTGAGCCTGTTTACATCCCTCAATGTCTCCACTGGAACAGAAACTAAAATGTTGCCACTCAGGTCAAGGTGTTGGAGACCTCTTGCTCCTCTAAAGCTGGCCTCATTCAAGCTTTGGATTCTGTTTCTGGACAGATCAAGTTTCTCTAACGCATTTGAGTTGTTGAATACACCTTCCTCTATTTTTGTTATATTATTATGGCTTAGGTAGAGTTTGGCCATGATGAAGGTGCCTTCCAATCCACCAACCTGTAACATCTTAATTTGAATAAAGTTGACATATAGTGCCTTCAGATTAATTAATTCTCAGAGGAATCCAAATGGTAGGTTTTTAATTTGGTTTTCACTCAAGTCCAGCAAGGTGATATCAGGGCAATTCATGGACTGACCAGGGTGAAGAAACGTCAGATCATTTCCACGCAGGAGGAGTTTAGACTTGGTCAAGTCCAAGCTGTCTAGTCCAAGCTATTGGACAAGGTCTAGTCCAAGCTATTGGGCCAAACTGCATTGACAGATATGAAGAGATCCATATGATTCTTGGTCAAGTCCAAGACCTAACAGAAGATGAAGGAGAGTAGTCTATTATTTATATTATTTAGAACCATCTGAGAAAAACAAAATCTTATGCCTACAATATTACTGAGATAATGCATCATAATACCTTTTCTTGCAAGCTGATGTCTACATTAAGGCTTTGATTCAACAGACAGTCTACAGGCCAAACATTTTTTCTGGAAAAGGTGAATTGCATAAATGAAAAATTGTATTATGTTATTGTTATTTTTGTTGTATTCTTTTAAGGACTATTGGTCTGACTCCAACAGCAGGGAAGTCCCAGATTAAAAAGATTTGAAAAGAGCAATTCGCTTTTTTTTCTGTTTTATATGATTGCTTGGCTTGAGGAAATAAAACATTTAACCTCAGACTTTCCAGCTGTAAGAGTATCTATAAGTTAGTTCAAAAACATCACTAAAATATTCTTCAAAAACATACAGTTTACGGTCTTCTGTATGCATCATACCTGCAGCTTCCCACACCAAGATATAATAATAATAATAATAATAATACATTTCATTTATAATCTCCTGTATGTGGTTGTATTAGACGTATAGCTTCTCTGTGCTATCTGGTAGGTCAGGGATTTGGTGAAGTCCTTTCTCCTGACACACAATAATAGTCAGATCATTGAGACATTGGCATGTTGGGGGGCAGACCTTAGATGTCCACACTAAAAGGCTGAGGGAAACCAGTGCTAAGGCTTGTAGCATCGTCAGCTACAACCGAAAACACTATAAGAGAATGGAAACAACAAAAGTACTATATTGTTTACAGGTTTCTTTCAGAGAACGAAATAGAGTTTATTAAATTAGGCATCGCTTGGATAAAAACGTCATCAACATTAGACAGTATTTTTCTTTAAACCCAGAAATATGGTTTATGTTTGTACCAATAAACAAAAAAAACAAAAAAATGTATTTCCTCGTTTTGAAAGTTGCATTCCTGAAAGCATTGACATTTTTCAGATTTGTGAAATCCTCATATAACATTAAAATAAATTTAAATAAATGAACTTTCTAATCCAGAAGGAAATGTTAGCATTTTAAATACAATTATTAATTATAACTTGCTATCTGTGATCAGTTTCTTTTTCTCTTGTTCAATGCATCAGTTGCAACTCTGGTGATTTGTGGAAAGCAACTTCTATTAAAATTCAAATACATTTAAGATCTATAATTTAGTTCAGTCAAAAGCACTGTACTACTGTCCCTTCAGTAATTCAAGTCTTAATTGATTTGTTGATCAGTTACATTTCATTTTATATCGAAACTTACCACTTATGATAAGGCAGTGCTTGAAGCTGTGCTTTGCAGCAGAATGTTTTTCTCAAAAGTTAAACTGCAGATTCTACTTTTCTGCAAAAGGTTCTCTGGAAGATAAGTTTACATTTACACAGGAAGATGTGGTTATAAAAAAAAACTTTCCTTAGAACTGCACATCACAGTTTCTACATACAGAAAGAGACTTAAAGCTTGTCACTAATCAGCTGTTCTTAAAATGCACACTGGGTAAAGCACACATATCTGATTTTGTCACAAGAACACAGCTTAACTAGAACATGCCTCATGCCAAATTAAATAATACAACCTAATTCTAAGACCTTGGAAACCTTTTCCCACCATTTGGGATCTTGTTTATACCATCAAATGTCCCCCTCCGACAACCGCCACCTTATCGTGGTGGAGGGGTTTGAGTTCCCTAGTGATCCTAGGAGCTGTGTTGTCTGGGGCTATTTGCCCCTGGTAGGGTCTACCATGGCAAAGAGGTCCTACGGGAAGGGTCAGACAAAGAGCGGTCAAGACCCCTGATGAGAGGAAAAATTAAAAAAAGGCAGCGGCCTTGGCGGTCCGATCCCTGGCTGCAAAAGCTGACGGTGGGGACATGGAATGTCCCCTCACTGATAGGGAAGGAGCCTGAGCTTGTGCGAGAGGTTGAGAGGTACAGACTAGATACAGTTGGGCTTGCATCCACGCACAGCAGTGGCTTTGGAACCCGTCTTCTCGATGGGGGCTGGACCCTCTAGTATGCTGGAGTTGCTTCCGGTGAGAGGCGGAGGGCTGGTGTGGACTTACTTATAGCTCCCCAGCTCCCTGCCCATGTATTGGAGTTTACCCCAGTGGATGAAAGGGTTGCTTCCCTCCGCCTTCGGGTTGGGGAACGGGTCCTGACTGTTGTGTGCGCTTAAGCGCCAAACAGCAGTTCAGAGTACCCACCATCAAATGTTGAAAAGTTATCAAAAAAGTGCTTCCCATGATGGCAGATTCCCAGTCCAGTCGAGTCCCCAGTCCGCCTCATTATGACACCTTACACATTTACATTTTCCTTATTCCTTTGATATCTTTGATCTCCATTCATTGTAACTTCCATTTCCTTAGTGCAAGCTACTTTAAACTGCCCATTTAGAGCTTTAACCCCTCTTTAAAGTGTCCTGCTCTCATCTCCCACTCTTGTAATGACTGCAAAAGGTTCTGTCTTGGTTTGCACTAAAAGAAAGGGCAGTACACTTCCTTAACTGCATCAGTACACGGACCGAACTCTGAAACTCTCCTCAAGCTTTTATTTTATTTTATGTGCCCCAATTGATTGTGCTGTAGTTCTTGCAAATGGATAGTATCATGACTCTTGTCAGTCTGTCCCTCCATCACCTAATCAAATGGCTGTATGAGAGTCAATTCCTTTTTAAAAAAGGAATTGTGTATGTTTGCAGTTGGGTCAGCGTAAGCAACTGACCGCATTTATCCCTGCTGACGTGCTCAGAGAAGCACAGATCACAAGCTGTGATACGCACACTCAGATGCATGTCATTGCCAAATGTAGATAACAACTGAAACAGACTCACCCCTGCTTGTTTTCCATAGCCCTTTAAATTTATTGACAGTTCAAGTCATGCCTTATTTCCCTCTAATGAAAAAATATCCTCTAAGGTTTATACACAGCTGACTGAACAGAGGTTCTAATACAGAGTAATATGTAACACAATGTTCAGGACAGGCTCTGCCATCCATTGAAATATGGATCACTGCTCTGCTTGTTCTTTCCAACATCGATTCTCTTGCCATTTCACAAGCAGCAATCGGCTGTCCTAGTAGTTTCTACTCTGCCACTGGTTCCTTTCTCTGCCAGTTCTCTGAGGGATGCCAGTGAATGGGCTTGTGTGTTGCTCGCCTACTTGTTCCATCGTCAACCGTTTTAACTGCATGGGTTCCTTTCACTGACTCAGTCTCAGCATACCAGGAAGCAAAGTTTGCAAGGAGGATGAGACCTTGGGTTCGCTCCAGCAGGTCCAGATCAGTCCAGGTAACTCAAGTAACTCAGTTACACATTCGATCAAGTATGCTAACATTTTTAAATGTTGTTTGTGATTTTGAAAATTAACTTCATATTCAATTAAAGTGCATAAAATGGCTCCTTTCATATCATGGTATATACAGTAGATATGACATTGTGTAACATTGTGTTTGGACTACTTCTTGGAAGAAGATAATTTAAAAGCAAGGCTGATTGAAAAAGAGAAATCTTCTTATATGTTCACAGGTCAACATTCAAGAGTTACGTGTCATGTCCTCAAAATTGTATTCGTAAGACATGTGATTTCACCACTAGTCCAAACCTGGGAATTCACAGATAGGAAAAATGTGATAGAGGGATATTATCCTGTACTTAAATATTATGATAGTTACTTTTATCCATTCAGGACTCAGGACTTTAAAAATATACTGGTCATTTGTGCATATATATGGTCTAAACCAGGGGTCCCCAAACCTTTTCCTGTGAGGACCACATAACTTTTCCCTTCTCTGATGGGGGGCCGGGTTCAGTTTGTAACAGAAAAAGTGCGACGATCGCAGTGGTGCCTAAACGTAAAAATGTATTGTTTTCCAGAAAGCCACATATAACCAAATAACCCTTTCCGGGTTCTTCACAGAAAAAAAAAAAATGTCAGGAAATAAATAATAACACTATTAATGAAATAAATAATAACCAAATAACCCTCTCTGGGTTCTTCACAGAAAAAAAGTCAGGAAATAAATAATAACACTATTAATGAAATAAATAATCACCAAATAACCCTCTCTGGGTTCTTCACAGAAAAAAAGTCCATGGAACATTAACATTGAATGTCAGGTTCCATTCTAGTCACAGCCAGTCTCAAACACTGATGCAGATGTTCATCTGTCAATCTTGATCTCATCGCAGTTTTCAGCAATTTCATGCGTGAAAAGGTTTGCTCGCAGATATACGTGCTGCCAAAAAGTGTGGACATCTTCATTGCGTGTTTTTTGATGTTAGGGTACGTGTCGTTTGGGAGGGCGGCATAGAAGTCAATGAGACTGTTGGGCTTGAATGCGTCTTTCAGAACATCACAGTTCTGTA
>VRLP01001968.1:0-105084 GCA_009660295.1 Lophius piscatorius | reverse complement strand
TCTAATCCTGTCCTTCCTCCTCACTCCCAGAGAACATCTGAACATCTTCATCTCTGCCTCCTGTCTTCTGGTCAGAACCACCGTCTCTAAACCATCCAGCAGAGCTGCTCTCACCTCCATCTTGGAAATCTTTCCCTTCACTCCTGCTTCTCCTTTTCTGTCACAGATAACTCCTCTCACTCTCCTCCACCAACTCCACCCTGCCTGCACTCGCTTCTTCGCCTCTTCTCCACACTCCCCTTCTGCTCTGCACCATCTCCACCTCTGCTCCTCCATCCTCTCCGTTCCTCCTGCCTCCCTTTCATCCACACACACATGTATTCTCGCTGCCAGACCTTCGTTGCGTATTTCTACCACTAGGGGGAGTTTTATCCCCAAAATCCCAGTTTTCAGGCCAAACTTTCTCCTCCGGTCTGATTTTGTCAAAATGAGTTGCTGATGAATCGACTCCAGGAGATCTATCTACTATTTATCCTATTTCATTCTAATAGTTCATTTTTGTTACTCACTAGAGGGAGCTTCTTTTTTTTTCTCTATAAAAAAAACCTGATTTCTGGACAGAACTTCCGAACCGTTGGTCCGATTTAATCCAAACGAGCCTCAAGGAGATCTTAAGCTGTACGTAGTCAGACTGCTGACTTCATAGAAATAGTTAGGTTAAGTTCAAATGGACTGTTTGAGATTATTATTATTAATGAGTCACGTATTAATCTGAGGAGTTCAACCAGAGGGGATTTCTTGTACAACGCAGGGGACTGGGGTCACAGTTATCCCACCTTCTCCCATCGGTGACTATAAATCATCATGTCATGAATGATAAAGTATTTTTACATCAAACATAAGGGCTGCGTTCTGTCACAAACCCGGTGACCTCTCAGGTCCGGCCTGTGGGCTGAAAACCAGCCGGGTCTAAGTGCAAATTAAAACCTGAAGTCGTCCGATGCCAGACGCTCACAATGACAGTCTTCGTTGTCGGAGCGACTCTCCGCGTTTATTGCCAGAATGGCATGATGGCGTGGACGGTTATGACTGCGGAATAAAACCACACACCCTAAACATTTCAGCCAGCAATTCTGGCCCTCCAATTTTCTCCTCCTGGTCCTCGTCCTCCCGTTTGCCACCGAGGAGAAGATGGCCACCTCAGAGACACGATGGCTCAAGGGCTTTTTCTGGAGTTAGATCTTTCATTTTAACGGGGTAACGAGAAAAATGTTACATGGATCATGTTCACATTTTATACCCACATGGACTTTAGTGTGAGGAAGAACTGTATTGATTTTGGGAAAGGTCAGCTGTATATGTCCAAAACTAGGGGGAGCTTTTTCTCTAAAATTGCTGGGAGTTAGTCAAAATCTGATTTACATGAATCGGTCCGAGGAGCTCTAACATCGCGATTTACTTAAATAGTTCAAACTTTACTCACTAGGAGGAGCTTTTTACAAAAAACTTTGGGTTTTTTTGGACGTTACTTCCTGATTGTTGGTCCGATTTAGTCCAAACTTGGTGAATATGAATCAATCTATTTAGTTTATATCATATTTTACTCACTTCATATTTAATCTAAGGAGTTCGATCAGGGGGGGTTTGCTTGTACAACGCAGAGGATTGGGGACTTTTCAGGGATCCACTCTTGCTTTCGGGGACGACGGCGTAGGGCTAGTTTTTAACCAGGTGTTGATGTTTTGGGAAATAAATGTGTATTTTATTTTAAAAATACACGGGTCAGAACCTTTTCAATCTCTGGTTTGACAAAGACACCACTGGGACTTTCCCTGGAACAAGGTCAAAGGTCAGGTGAGACCAAAAGTAGAGCAACTAACATACAGGATGGGTGTGGCATAGCAAGAAAGAAAGCCAAAGAGAAAAGCACCTCGTAACCACTGTGACGTTTGGCGGTGGATCTCATATTGTCTGTCTCGCAAAGGCCCCTGACAAAAGATTTGGTTCCATCGAATACCTGCATGAAAATATCTGCATGAAAATACCTGGATGAAAACCTGAATTCCTCTGTGAGAACAAACTTCAAAGGTTCTGATGGGAACTCGTTGGGTTTTTACAGTCCGTGGTGTGAGAGGTCACCAGTGGCGGCAGAATGAACCCCCCCCTCCACCTCAGCAGGTTCTAGCAGATACGTGGAGAGTTTATAGCCGGTTTAAAACTTTGACTTCGTCCTGGTCTCTGGGTTCTGAAGGTTTTTTTTCTCATCGGTAACTTCAGCGGGCGTTAGTGAGTCAACGGAAAGAATTCATATTTCAACAGGGGAGGAGGGGCTGAGGAGTCATGGACAAGGAGCAGGGAGAGGAAGGAAGGTGAGAGGAACAAGGAGGTGAAAGATGGCGGGTGGGGTCATGAACCTTCAGAGTGGACAGATCTAGCTGAGGTTGTCCTAATTGTCCACTCTGGTGGACAGTATGGGTATTTGAAATAAAAGGTAGCATCACTTTTGGTGATATGTATGAGAGCAGTGTGACGGAAGTGAGGTGAGCAGGAGGAGTGATGGAGTGCGTTCAAGGTGGAGGTGGGACTGCATCAAGGGTCGACTCCGGGCCCCTTCTTGTTTGCTATGGTGATGGACAGGCTGACGGATGAGGTCAGACAGGAGTTTCCATGGACTATGATGTTGGTGGAGGACATTGGGATCTGTAGTAAGAGCACGGAGCAGGTGGAGGAGAACCTGGAGAGGTGGAGGTATGCGCTGAAGGAGGAAAGGAGGAACGATGAGGATGAAGGAGGAAATGTGGAGAAGGTGCAGGAGTTTAAGGACTTGGGCTCAACTGTGCAGAGAAACGGAGTGTGGAGAAGAGGTGATTAAGCGAGTACAGGCAGGGTGGAGTGGGTGGAGAAGAGCGTAAGGAGTAGCACTAGCGTAGATAAGCAAATTAATCGAACAAACATTTGCAACATAAAGGCTATAAAACGAACAGATGGATGCAGCTGTCTCTGGAAAATGAAGCAACAGCCGGTTAGCATAGCTTAGCATGATCACCGGGAACGCTAGCCTGGCTAGCACTAGCGCTTCTGGCACTCATCTGTCGCTTCTTTCTTTCTCTCACTGAGAAAGAAAGATTATAATCCAATGTCGGCACTTTTGTGAATGAAAGCCTGTCCAAACCCGTCTGCCTGTGTTCTGCAGGTATGGGCCCGGTCCACATGAATGAGGTTCAGTGCTCTGGGTTTGAGAAATCCATCACGGAATGTGCTTTCAACAAGGAGGCTCTGGGCTGCAGCCATGAGGAGGACGCCGCCGTGAGATGCAACGTTCCCGCCATGGGCTTCAAGGAGTCGGTGAGCGCCGTGAAACCCAATCTGAGCCGGAACACACAACGACACGGGCGCAGAAAACTTTATTCAAACACACGCAAACAGACAAAAGAACAAACAAACGAGAAAGTCGATCCGCAGTTTTTCCTCATAGTTTGACGCTTTGTTTAACTTGAGGTCATGTGACTTTAGATAAAACCTTAATCGACATTATGAAAACAACAAATAAACGTAATAATGACTGTAAACACACAAACAGAACCCTGACCATCTGAGGGCTCCACAGACGACTGAGACATTTAAAAAAGGACTTTTTTTTATCAGAACCTATAACTTTTAATCAACGTTGCTGCTTTTTGGTCATTTTTTTCTATACTTATTATTATTATATTTTTTAATTGATGCTTTAATCTGCTTTTACCTTTTAGCACTTTGAGATTTGATCCAAATGTAAAGTGCGTTATAAATTAAATGTATTACGTTAATTATTACAGAACCCAAAGCTCCTGTGATCAAAGTGTTTTTTACTTCCTTAAGGAAACTCTAATCCACCAACACGGATGTTGACTTTTGCTGTTGCCGTGGCAACACGCACGCACCGGTCATCAGATTCTTTTTTGGCTCCAAAAGCC
The DNA here is from genome assembly GCA_009660295.1 of Lophius piscatorius. NCBI lineage: Eukaryota > Metazoa > Chordata > Actinopteri > Lophiiformes > Lophiidae > Lophius > Lophius piscatorius. Next base: position 101,191 of record VRLP01001968.1, on the reverse strand, counting down.
GTTTCCGTCGAAGTAAAACCTTGATAGAAGAAGAATCTGATGCCTTGATCAATAAAGATGATCAATTTTTCCTCATTATCTCCAGAAAACGATCGATTGTTGTAGCAACGGGTCAAAGTTTCACGACCCGGACGTTGTTGAACGATGCGACACACAGCGGATGTAGATAACTTATTATTATTGTATTCACTGCAACAGTTAACAGTTGAGTCACTTTTGATCTTCTCACCCTTTTAAAAAGTAATTTTGTCATGTAAATTACAACTAATTCTAACTAATTTGAACCGTTACAGGTTATAAACTGTGGAGTGATAGTGTGACTATCTTATAAAAAAAAACAGAAGCATTATTTGCAGGGAAAGTTGTTTCCAGTTAAAAACTATAAATTTACAGTGAAGAGATTTAAATTGTGTGGATTTGTCCTTTAAGTCAACTTTTCTCCTGCCCGCAGTTGCGTCTGAGTGGAGGTCGTAACCCCTTTGAGGGTCGCGTGGAGGTTCTGATGGAGAAGAACGGGTCTCTGGTGTGGGGGACGGTGTGCAGTGACGGCTGGGGAACCAAGGAGGCCATGGTGGTCTGCAGACAGCTGGGCCTGGGCTTCGCTAGCAACGCTTTCCAGGTACGAACCCACAGCAGGAGACAAAAACTGGATTCCTTCAAACAGTAGCAACAATGAACCAAATGAGGAAAATTTGAAACATTTTATTTTTTTTCCGGCGATTTTAGGGTTGGAAATAAACCAATTTTCAAAATGAGTTCGAAATATTGTATAATAATTATAAGAATGTGCAGTGAAAATATATTTTCATTTTTTGGAAATAATAATACTTGAATTGTGTTCCAATATCATTTCCATGCAAATTGGAAAATAAGAATTCCGATCTAAAATAGTTCATAATATTGGCAGCACTCTGCTTCCATACTGACCTCCTGCATCAGAGAGAAACAGTCTGTTTCAAAGGGAGGATAATGATAAAATGGGATGATAAAATTATAACAGCGTGTGTGTGAGAAAGTTCATTTTGCCTCTGAAAGTGTTTGCGGAGCTGTGGATTGAGGCGCAGAGTGGAAATTGTAAAATAATGGTTTCAGGGTGATGATTATAGGATGTCATGTTTATCTGCAGGCAGGAATGACAGCGACGGTAATGTGTGCGCATTTACTGTGTTACAGCATTATGTTTTTCACCTTGAAGCTCCATTTCACATTAATGTATTCAAGATGTGGAGAACATGTTTCACAGCCCACACATGAAATGATCAGCAGGATGGAGCGTCTGATCCACGATGCTGTGAGTTGATAGAGTGCGCCCTCTGGTGGTCAGAGTGGAGACTCACCTTCAGACGATACAAAGTCCGATGTGAAATTGGTTATTTGTGAGATTAAAAAAAAAATCTGTTAAAAGTAGATGTTTTGACTCTTTACTCATGTCAAAGTAAAAATAAGAGTCTTCGAAATTTACTATAAGTATAAAAGTATCCCTTCGATTAGTCGGTGACGTCATCGGACGCCACCTCCGACACCGCGTCGATAATAAGGAAGTAAACAGTAGCGCAAACATCCAAGATGTGGCAGCGTTTCTCCCTCAACACGGCTAAAAAAGCTGTGAACTGGCAGATTTGCAAAGCTGACCGGTCCTGGCATGGACATCATGCTTGAGCGTTTTAATAGGAGGTTCGTTGGCTTCTAGACGGTGATGATCTCTGTAGGCTAGTAAGCTAGCTCAGTGCTAAAGGCATGTACTTTAGCACGTTTTTTGTCAGGTTTAACGTGACTATTTTGAAATGTGGTGAATTTTAAACGAGGCCCAGGGTACTAAATAACTTTTAAAATCACGATGATACTCTTACAAATGACATACATCTTACAAATGTGCCCCAACGTTGAAATCATACAATTTGCATGCCTCATGAAGAGAGAGCCTACGTCACCGTTTGTGGGCGTGGCCGATGTTTGTTGCATCCTTAATGATTTAGCCTGATGTAGTTGTTGATTACAGTGAATGTTTATTTATCTATTCCCTAAATTTACAAGGATGTTTGATCTGATTCCAGAGAAACTGCTGTATAATATATTTATATATAAAATAGAACAAACTTTATTCATCCCAACAGGGAAATTCAAGAGTTATAGAAGCTCCAACATTTATACAGTGACAACAGTAGTTAAGAATATAGGATGAAATGGAAAATGTGTAAAATACACATACATATGAAGGAAATATAGACATATACATATGTGTTTATATATTATACACGTATACACACACATATATATATATATATACACACACACATTTATAAATACGGGGGAAAGAGTCCACTCTCCATTACCAGATATAAGTTATAAAAGTCCAGTGCCGTGAAGGTGAAGTGAGTGTGAGGAAGATGGGTGGATATAAGAGCTTATATTATTTATTTATTCATTTGACATATATTTTGTATCAGCAGTGATGGGAGAATTCTTTAAAGCCCATTTACCGGCGCCTGCAGGCGGGTGATGGTGCGCCGACGGTGGGCCACAACTAAAAAATTCTAAATATAAAAACTAAACAATTTAGTCCAAATTTGGTGCCAATGAATCACATTGAGGAGATCCATCATATTTTAGTCACTAGGGGGCGCTCTTGTTTCTTCAACATAAGGTTTTTTTTAGTCTGTGGAGTTTCAGTTAAGATGAATCCTCCTGCTCTTCATCTTGAAACTAATGATGATGTAATCAGTGACGCTCCTTCATCTTACCTCGACTGGACCCCTGTGAATGAATCCCGTGGCGCCGGTTCTGTATAATCGTGTTGCGTGACGTGAGCTGTGGGTTTCGTGTCATGAGTGAACCCTTCGTCGTGTCTTCATCACAGGAGTCCTGGTACTGGCCGGGAGCGGTGAACGCAGACGCGGTGGTGATGAGCGGCGTTCGCTGCTCCAGCACCGAGATGTCTCTGTCCCACTGCCTCCACCACGGAGCCCACATCAGCTGCCCCAGAGGAGGCGGACGCAACGCCGCCGGAGTCTCCTGCTCCGAGAGTAAGACGCCAAGACTCAACCAGTAAATCTGCAGAGACGTGACTGAGCTTTAAGATCAAACACTCACTGGGATAAAAGCTTTAACTCTTTTAGTTGAATCCATTTAATAATCTCCTGTGGTTTGTAGAATCCCACGAGGTCTCGCCAGCGTGACTCAGAAACATCTCATTCACGCCGTGACCTTTTCTGCGTTTCTAAATATCTGCTATCTCTATCCTCCTCCTCCTCCTGCAGCGGCTGCTGACCTGGTGCTCAACCCTCAGGTGGTGGAGCAGACCACCTACATGGAGGACCGGCCCATGTTCATGCTGCAGTGCGCCTACGAGGAGAACTGCCTTTCCTCCAACGCCAGCCAGGCGCCGGCCAACACCTACCGCCGCCTGCTGCGCTTCTCCTCCCAGATCCACAACAACGGCATGTCGGACTTCCGGCCCAAAGCCAGTCGACACTCCTGGGTGTGGCACGAATGTCACAGGTCAGTGGCACCCAGACGCCATGGCGTGACCATTCCACATCTCCGATCATTTACCGGCCAAACGTCGATTATCCTGCAGTGAAAAGTTTGCGACGATTGAATTATGTTTGGATGCGTTCAGACAAGAGGAAGATGAGAAGACTCCTACACACACTTAAGTGTTTGTGCATCACGTACAGAACCGGGGTCAGGATTAGCCTAGCATAGCATTTAGACAAAAGGACGTTGAATCTAGGCCTGAAGAGTTATTTCCCCAAAAAGCCCCCAATCCCATGCGTTGTACAATCAGTCCCCCTGATTGAGCGCCTCAAATTAAACGTGATTCATCAATAATCTCCAACAGTCCATTTTGACTCATCGTAACTTTTTCTATGATGTCATCAGTCTGCTCTAGGGTCAGATCCCACAGTGACTCAATGATGAAGATAAATACAGTTTACTGGTTTTTCTGACTCAGGAATGAAACAAGATTTCATAGGAGGTAAATTTAGACACAACTGGATTTATTGTGTCTAAATTTCATTAAAAAAACCTCTCTAGAGAGAAAAATATGAAGAATTACAGAAAATTTGAAACATTTGAGTTGGATCTGCTTGAGGCGGTTCAGATCAGGCGAATTTGGACTCAATAGGACCAACAGTTTTTAAGTTATAATTGAAAAAGTATTGTTTTTCGTTAAAAAAAAAAGAAAAACCTCCCTCTAAATATGAACTATTAGTATAAAATATAACATAAACGAGATAGATACTGACTCATATGCACCAAATTTGGACTGAATTGGACTGAATTGAGAATTTATGGCCTGAAAACTGGAATTAAATCTCCCCCTAGTGGCGGAAATATGCAACTGACCTTCCAAAAAAATTAATCCAGTTCTGCGGTCCATGAGGATATAAAATTTGAGTCAGTCCCACAGCGTATAGATCACGACAGAAGACGCCCCCACGCGTGAGATGGCGAGCGAAACGTCATGTGATTAAGTTTGGGGTCAAAAGGTCGACGTCGAAAGCCTTAGATATCATTCCCAGTTGGAGTCGTACAGAAGCTGATGATCAAAGTGAAGTTTTACCTACTATTAAATACTTCAGAAGTCACATGAAAGATTCATTGAATGCCGAGAGTGACGGAAACAGCTCGCGACATCTAAACAGAACTTTATAATAAAAGCTGCCGCATTAATCGCATAAACGCGTTTGCTTTCCGAACAGGCTGAAGCACGAGGCGAAGCCTCCAGGTCACCATAAAATCCATTCATCATACAACAAGCTTTTCTTAATTACAGACAGAGGCTGCGTGGAAGCGGTGGTAGTATTATTCCGGCGGGATAAATCACATTATAGTCAGAAATCACGAGCAGGAGATCTTCTATAAACTCGTTTTCACAGGATTTTTAAACTTCTGCGTCTGGACTTGTTGCTCTTCAATAATTCCACCTCATAATTGAAAACCACAACTGAAATGATTTCCCAAAGTGACATCTCAAATTAGACTTAATTGAAGGAGGGAGCGCCGACTCGGCGTTCTATGCCGCCGAGTTCTTCCCATCCATTGGCCGCGCCGCCCTGTAATCCACTCCGAGGTTATCGTACCTCGCTCCGCAGAAAGTCCCCTTTTTTCTTTTTGAGGTTTGTTTTTGGGGGCGGCTGGAGGAACAGATTACCGCTGGCAGCATCTCGCAGCTCCCCGGCTTTAAACGTATCAAACCTCTGGCAACTCTGACAGGCAGAATTTAATGCAGCGAATCCAGCCGGATCCAAACCAGTTCAAATAAACGCTTTGGATCGCAGGTGGTAATTAACTGCTTTAATGAAAACGGAGACAGAATTCTTCACCTGACTGCATTTCTCTGTGTGTGTGTGTGTGTGTGTGTGTGTGTGTACAGGCATTACCACAGCATGGATGTCTTCACGCTCTACGACCTGTTCAGCCTCAACGGAACCAAAGTGGCAGAAGGACACAAAGCCAGTTTTTGCTTGGAGGACTCGGAGTGTGATGAAGGTGAGGGGCGTGTAGTTGGTAGTTTGTAACACATGAAGGAGCAACAGTCTACTTTTCCTGTTTTACTGTGACAGGAGAAAGAAAAGGGTCATAAAAAGTTCCTTTTTGTTGATAATATTAATAAAAAAATGGTGGATTTTAGGTTTAACTTGTAAAATATAGTTTTCTGGCTCTTTTTGATGCCTGTGAATAAAAACTTTTCTTCGGAGAAGATTCTGTGAAACTCTGCTGACAGAGAGGCAGACATAGAAATGAGTTGTGCTGATCCGTTTTGAATTTTATCTGTAATTTGAGTATTTTCTATTCTCTTGGTTTGTTTCGGAATTCTATGAAACGAATAAATAAACTAAGAATCAAAACATAATACCTCAGATTAAACATGGCTGATGTGAATCCTGTCTCCATCTTTCATTTTGAGCCCCTCTGTGATGGAGTTTGAGTCTCTTGCTCTATGCAGTCAAACATAGCTACCTTACCCACAATGCTCTCTGCTATCTGGACCAGCCATTCTGTCCAGATACGCCGGCGCCTTTTTTTTTTTTCATTAAAGATGTTTTTTCGTCACACAGGTTGACAAATAAAAAGCAAGAAAACTTGTTTCTGTCTTGTTAGCATGTTGCTAGCAAACAAACTTTTTTCTTCCTCTGAACTTTCAAGCGAAACACGTTTGGTCTTCTTCGTCCGTTGCAGGTATCGAGAAGAGGTACGAGTGTGCTAACTTCGGAGAGCAGGGCATCACTGTGGGCTGCTGGGATACCTACAGGCACGACATCGACTGCCAGTGGGTGGACATCACCGATCTCACACCAGGAGATTACGTTTTCCAGGTGAGGATCTCATGCTTTAGGACTTTTCCTCCATGTTGTGAAGGATCTGAAGGTCATACTGGTCTCTTCTCCGTCTCCTCGCAGATAATCATTAACCCAAACTATGAAGTACCGGAGACGGACTACTCCAACAACATCGTGAAATGCAGGTGTCGATACGATGGCCATCGTGTGTGGATGTACAGCTGTTATAACGGTGAGAACTCGCGGTTCATCATTAACGCTGAAAGTTCAAATGCAGTCGTCATGGCAACCGCCGCCGCAGATCCTACGTGTTCCAACGCGACTACTCAGAAACCGTTTCACGGATCGTTTTCAAATTCTCTACACACCTGAACCTTAGTGTGATGAAGAACTGGATTGGTATTTTGCATATTTTCACCACTAGAGGGAGTTTTATCTCCAAAATCACAGTTTTCGCGGCATCATTTCTGACCCGTCGGTCTGATTCTGACTCAGTTTTTAGAGATTTTTTAATGAGTCACATTTAATCTGGGGGTTATTTTGTACCACGCAGGGGGTTGGGGGCTTTTCAGGGATATATATGTTTGCTCTAGGGGAAGAAAAAGGAGACTGAGAGCTGAAACTCTGTCCGTCTTTTCCAGGTGGCTCATTAAGCACTGAGACAGAACAGACGTTCCCGGGCCTCATCAACAACCAGGTGACCCACAGGTAAAGAAGCAGCAGAGGGGAGGAGTCGACCGGCCGTTGCCCCTCCCCCAGGGAGACTAACTGTTGCCATCTCCACCTGTGGTGGATTCTCCCTGGTCCTACCACCTTTTTATGATCTCCCTCATCCTTGAGGCTTCAGACAAGTGCTTCCTGTCTGGCTTGCCGGCATCATCATCATCACTCTTCCACCTTTCAAGAGTTTGACAAAGTGCCCGTTCCGCACCAGAACCCGCGCGCTGAGGCCGCGTGATCCAGGTAAACGGAGCGTGGCGCTTTTTTATTTAAGCTGAAGCGACAAATTAACAGCGAGGAGTTTATGCAAATCACGCCGAGGCACGAGAAAAGTTCAGACGAAGAACAAACGGCCCATCCATCACCGACGACAACCGCTAATGACTCAGCAAAGACTAATGTGCCCTCAACTTCTTCAAAGTCCATTTCAGATAACCGGGTCGCGCTGTAACGGGTCTCCAGAGAGTCTGGGTGTTGCTGCTGCAAAGTGTTGGAAAACAATCTCCCAGAAATAAAAAATGATTTGAGTAAAATGTTTTGTCAGAGGTTTAGTTGACCGGACCGTTACGACCCCCTTTCCAAACCACGGAGGTTCTACGGAGCCGAACCGATCCAACGGTGAAGACCTCACTGGTATGCTGAGGCAGCCTCTCGGTTCCGGTGGTCGACTTAAAAGTCCAGTCTGAAACGTGTTTCTGGAAGCATCCGATGGCCGACGCAAGAACGTGTCACTCACACAACAAGTGTTTGTTTGTTGGAGAGAGAGAGAGAGGGGGAGAGAGAGAGAGAGAGAGAGAGGGGGAGAGAGAGAGAGAGAGAGAGGGAGGGGGTGAATGTGATTTACTATCAATGGGAACTTGAGCCTTTGAGGAAGCTCCTGATCCACAGCCGAGAGCGGCGGCAGAATTGCACAGGCGCGACTTGAAACCGTTAGGCTCCTCCCTCTCCGCTCACCTTCAGACCTGTCCAAAGTCCAGACATGAAATTAGATTTTTTTTAAGTACAAACTTCTTCGATTTGAGCCGTTTGAGTTTTTCTAGTGACCACGATTTCACCTTCGCTAACCTCTCCCGCTCCTTCCGGGCCGACTCCTTTGCAACACGACAGTCTTCGCCATCATCCGAAGCTCCCGAGGCGCCGCTGTCCCGACCTGAAGCCTAAACTAAGAAATGTGATGATTTTATAACGACAATAAACGTTAGTGGCATTATTAGCTTCCCGCTAGCCCGCTACGATATTCACTTTGCCGTTACTCCTGCTGGCCTCTCTGTCCAAACACCAGAACTTTTCCTCAAATTGGACCGATCCTCTCCGTTTCATGCTGGTTCGGTCATTAACAGCAGTCCCCCATGCTGAGCTGGTCAGAACCTGACCAGCACCACCGGCGCACCTTTATGGGCTAGTTGGCTAATTAGCTTGTCGGCTGTAGCGCGCTCTACGGCTCCGTTTGCTATCTTTGGGTAATAATATGCTTGTTTTGCTCCAGCTGTCACTCAGACTGACACCGGCGTGTCCAATCACAGGCTCTAATGTGGTTCTGATGTGGTTCTGATTCTATAATGGACTTTTTCGTTTCTGCGAATAATAATTAGTATCAACAATAACTTTAAACCTCATTATTACATTTATGTTAGTGTTTTTGTAAGTCTTCTACTGTCTACAGCTCTACTGTGCGGGAGGATCTTACACCATTCAGCCATAACATTATAACCACTGACTGATATATCCCGGGGTGGGTTCTTGGGAAGCGAGCAAACGTTTTGTCCTGAAGTTGGTTCCGAGTGACTTTGACAAGATCCAATTGTGAAGGCGAGATGACTGGGTCATAGCATCTCAAGAACTGCAGGTCTTGTTGGGTTTTTCAGGTCTGCAGGAAGGATTACTGGACAACAGGCACCCAAGGCTAACCGGTGTTGTCCGAGAGTGAGGGAAAAGCCTCCCAATCAGATTCATGGTTTTAATGTTATGGCCGATCAGAGTAGGATTCTTCTACAGTAACATGCTTTGAAGTAAAGAGTTCACTTCCTCTCTGGTTCCCCAGAACCGAGAGAGAATCACGTTTCTCTCCGTCTCGACGGTCGAAGGTGAACGTGACAAACTGACTGTTACTGAAGTTTTTTTTTTCTTTTTCACAGTTTATCCCTTGTTTTTTTTTCTTCCGTTTTTCTGTATTGTTATTGTAGTTTTGGAAATGGTGCTAGCGAACCGTCTCTCTGTTTTCTGAGGGGCGGAGCCTGCTGAACAGCTCCATCATGTGTACCGGGACCGAGCGGAAGAAAAACCGTGTTGTGTGTTAAGCTATAATAAAAGTCTGACTTAGGGAGCGACCACACCTCTGGTGTCGACTGTCGTTTCTACCCTCTGATCCTGGGAGAATGTTCCAACGTCCACTTGTGAAAGACTAAAGGGGAATAAAAACGTAAGTTCTGCTGCGGTCTAGTCAGAATCCGGACCAACCATTGAGATCTGTGGTGGAACCTGAGAAGACTAATGAAAAATACCAACATGCACGACCCCAAACCCAAGTTCAGCAATGTCGCTGAAGTAAAACCGCAAACTAGTCCCACGCTGTCTTCCCCAACAACAGCAAGGGTCTATCCCCAAAAAGACCCCAATCTCCTGCGTTGTACAATCAAACCCCCCTGACGGAACTCCTCAGATTAAACGTGACTCATAAATGATCTCAAACAATCCATAGTGACTCAAACTATTTCTATGAGGTCAGCAGTCTGTTCTGGGATCAGATCCCACAGTCACTCAATGATGAAGATAAATACAGTTAACTAGTTTCTCTGAGCTCGGGAATAAAACAAGACACATTCCCTAATCAGCTAAATTTAGACACAATCGGACTGATGGTTTGGAAGTAAGAAACTGTGTATTTAGGAGAAGGAAAAACCCTAGAGAGTGAAAAGTGAATTGTTACAGTTAAATATTACAAATAAAGTTAGATTGTGTCGAAATCTGGACAAAATCGGACCATCAGTTAGTTAGTTGTGTCCAAAAAAACTGTTTCTCTTAAAAAAGCGCCCCCTGGTGAGTAAAATATGAACTGTTAGTATAAAACAATATACAATGATAATATATACATGATAGAAATCCTCCATTCGATACAAATACAGAGACATCACTTCACCGTATTGCATGTTTTTGGAATGTGGGATTTGAACCCGGAGCTTTCTTTCTATGAGGTCACTGCCCTATCCTGTGCTGACAGAAAACCATTCACAGTCAGAGTTCTCACCTGTAGGTGAACCCAGCCCACCAGGGTCTGTGGATCTAAGAGGCTGGTCCGCCTGAGTATCGTCGGCATGGAAAAGGAAAAGGAACACCATGTCTTTGTATAATAATAATAAAGATAATACATTTCATTTATAATGCGCCCAAGGGGAAGCATGTATGAGCAAAATGAAGTCGGGCCCAGAACTGTACCCTGAGGCGCACCATACTCAACAATATTAGAACATGACGATACATAATTGTTTGCAGACACGAAACATGCTGTTGGATAGAAATAACATTTAAAAAAAAACACATTTCTAAAGCCGTACCAGATATCCATCTACTGTGATCCGACAGGAACCCGTTAATAAACCTGCTCAGCTGTTTGGTTGAGTCTCTCTATTTCTGACTGAACAATCTGACTGAAGCTGTTTATAGAATTACCCAGTGGCGGTTGTATATGTTAACGAGTAAGGGGCCGAGGACGGGGCCCTGGGGGACACCACAGGCCAGAGGGGGCCACTGAATTAACCGTAGCTGTAGAGAAAATGTGAAAAGTGTTAAAAAAGTAGGATTTCTAGGGGGAAATATTAACGCATGTGAGGACTTGCTAAACAGAAACAACCAAATAAAGTCTAATAAATGTCAAAGACATCATTTTATAAACCGGTTTAAAAACAGGATTTGTCTAGTATATTAAATTAATAAAGATCCCCCCAAGAAAAAATGTCCCCCTTTTTTTTTCTTGCTGAGGGCATAAAGGACCGTTACGGATCAGCTGGTGTCTCCGAGACATCCGCTGGCGTAGGTTGGAAGGACAGGAGGTAGGGAAGAAGGTAGGAAGAAGAAAGGACGGGAGGGAGGAAGGAGGGAGGGACAAAAAGTAGGGAAGAAGGTAGGGAGGAAGGAGGAAAAAGGTGGGGTGAAAGGAAGGAGGGTAGGGATGAAGGTAGGAAGGAAGGTAGGGAGGGTGGAAGGAAGGAAGGTAAGCAGGGAAATAAAGGTAGGTAAGAAGGAAGGAAGGTGGGGAGGAATGAGGAAAATAAGGTTTGGAAGAAGGAGGGAAGAAAGGTAGGGAATAAGGAAGGAGGGAAGGAGGGAAGGCAGCTGATGGCGTCTCCCTGAGACACTATCTGTGAGCGATGGCTGCAGTGGATTTCCTAAAAGCCTTTTCTTTGCTGGAGGAAACAATTTGTTGCAGCAGTGATTTTTATCCCCTCCAGATGTCAGAGATGTTCCAGATTCTCGCAGACAAGCGTCGGTTGTTCCCAGAAACTCTCCACCGACAGAATCAGAAGGTTTAAATCCACTTTCAGGTTTCATTTTTCCCTCCCAGCCAAAGCAAACTGAAGGTAAGAAAGTCACATAAACTATGTGGCAGTCAGACGATCACACATTAATCCACTCCTTCCTTTTTCTCGCCAAAGCAGAACCCAGACGGATCGTGTTTCCTTCGGATTCTGGAGGATTTGGGGCTTTAAGGTGCTGATCCCAGGATATTTTACCTTTAATGTGTTTGAACTGGACGGATTCTCCTGGCGTTGGAGTGACAGGTTTCATCACAACTATGGGAGAATTTATTTAAAGTATGACTTTAAATAATAATGAAAGTGTCGGATCCAAACCTGTCAGTGGGTCGGGGCAGAACAGAGAGTGGGTTGGACAGCAGCGCTGTCTGTGGGACGGAGGGAACGTCAAAGATATCACAAGGAGACAAAGTCTGTCAGAAATAAAACACTAAAAACACATTAAATCAATAAATGAATGTTTCAGCTGGAGTCACTTTCATTGTTTGGATAAAAACACGTGACATTGTTGCGTGATGCGATCGTTTACAGGTGGAAAGGAGGCCAGATGTAAATAACACGTTAATAAAAGTATCATTCTGAACAGTAAAAGAATTAGATTGAAAGATAAACAATCTAAACTAACACTATTCTGATAGTTTCTACATTTTATAGAAAAGGAAGGAAGGGAGGAAAGTAGGTAAGAAGAATGGAAGGTAGGGAAGAAGGAAGGTAAGTAGGTGGTTCGGTATGTAGGAAGGGGGGGAGGCAAGGTGAAAGGAAGGAAGGTAGGGAGGAAGGAAGGTAGGGAAGAAAACAGGAAGGTAAGGAACAAGGAAGGAAGGTAAGTGGGTAGTTCAGTATGTGGGAAGGAGGGAAGGCAAGGCGAAAGGAAGGAAGGTAGGGAAGAAGACAGGAAGTTAAGGAAGGAGGGAGGGAAAAAAGGTAGGGAAGAAAACAGGAAGGTAAGGAACAAAGAAAGAAGGTAGAGAGGAAGGACGGAAGGAAGGAAGGAAGGGAAGAAGACACGAAGGTGAGGAAGGAAGGAAGGAAGGGAAGGAGGGAGGGGAAAAAGGTAGGAAAGAAGGAAGGAGGAAAAAAGTTGGGGTTTAAAGGAAGGAAGGTAAGGAAGGAGGAAGGAAGGAAGGAGGGAGGGAAGAAGGATAGGGAAGAAGGAAGGTAAGTAAGGAGGAAGGAAGGTAGGGAGGAAGGAGGAAAAAGGTGGGGCAAAAGGAAAGACGATAGGGAGGAAGGAATGAAGGAGGGGAGTTAGGAAGATAGGGCAGAATTTAGGAAGTTAGGGTGGAAGGAGGGAAGGTAGGTGAGGAAGGAATTAGGAAAGAATGAAGAAAGGTAGGTAGGTAGTTGGGTAGGGTGAAAGGAAGGAAGGTAGGGAAGAGGACAGGAAGGTCGGGAGGAAGGAGTGAGGGAAAAAAGGTAGCAAAGAAGGAGGGAAGGTAGGGAGGAAGGGGGGAAAAGGTGAGGCGAAAGGAAAAACCCAGCATCAACCTGCATCAGGATGAGGCAGCGCTGACCTCTAGTGGCCACTAACAGACATCACATGTCCACCGCCACTCCATCTGAGACTCCAGCAAACACACGTTTGTGACCCCCTCATCCTGTCAGCAGCTGCTGGGGCCTACCCAGCATGCATTTGGGAACACAGTGGGGTAGACAGGTAGTTTTCTAAACCACCCAACCTGTGGGTGTGGGTGAGAGAGAGAGAGAGAGGACGCAGCTGTGAGCCAAAGCTGCTCCACGCATGGATGGCGGGGAGGGGGGCGGAGCCTCTGCATACCAAACAATCCTCTGTTTCCCCATACGCCACAAACAGATCTCATTTCAAAGCCGAGCTCACAGAGGGGCGGCTTGTTTACAGTAAAGACCAATTATAATTCTTCTGCCGGTACATCCAATAACCCATAAAGCCGATGAATTACAGCTGTCATAAGTGTAGTCATTTAAAGCTGAGGCGGTAAGCTGGCCCAAATCTTTATGCGGCCTCAGAATTCTGCCTGCCTTCTCCGTAGGAGAACACTAGCCGTGGGTGTTGGAGAGACGCCAGGCTTCTCAGCGTTTGGGCAATCTTTGCGTTTGGCTGGGACGGACCGGCGTTCTCGTGGCGATGATAGGCCGCCGTACAAACCAATGCATGGGAGCATTAACCCTTTATTACCGTGTAGTAACACACGGGGGTCCGCCGCGGGGCCGCTCGGTCCAACAACGGATGTTTGGTTGACATCGTGTTCTGAGGCCTCTGAGATCTGTGATCGGGTTTTATTTGAGAATGATTGGCAGGAAACAGAGAACCGGGGGTCCCACTGTGGACCCGCTGGAAACAGTAATAAACTATCTTGGTGTGCTTCCACATCCTGAAAAGTGCTGTTCCCTGGAGGCCCGCTTAGGAAAAGGGAAAGTAGAAATGCAGTGAAGTGTGGAGGTACATAGCTGAAAACCACAGCGATCTGTGAACGTATAAGAGCAAATGTAGAAATACAGGTTATTGTGGGTTTTCTTTTTTAAAATACCATCCTGGAAATAAAAAAATCCATGCTTTGTTCTGCAACATTTAAACAATAACAGACCATTACATTTTTTTTTTAGTCTCAACAGTCATTAGATCATATTTTTTTACTGCAGAAGAACCATGAAAACAATGTTCTGCTATGCGGTCAAAGGCTCAAAGAGGTGTTATTACACAGTCATCAACACACAAACAAATGCACGAGAGGAAAACATGCTGGTGAAAGAGAAAGCGGGGAATGTAAAGATGCCCAGAGTAACACTTTAACAATATACGTTTAAAGAATGTCATTTTCTGTGAGATAGAAATAACATCAATGTGAACAACCAGAAGTGTTATTTTTAGTGTCTGCTAGTACGACAGGGTGGCGAGGGAGGAATTGTGGGATAGCGTGAAGTAGTCTGGCGGGGTGGCGAGTATTTTAGAGAAGTGTAGGATATGTATGGGAGCAGTGGAGAGATGGATGGGTTCAGGGTGGAGGTGGGACTGCATCAAGGATCAGCTTTGAGACCCTTCTTGTTTGCTGTGGTGACGTCACCGTATGACCTGAACGGTTCTTGGCTCTAGCCTAGCCAAGAGCCGGTGCTTAGGCTATCGAAAAGCAAAGAACTGGTGCTAAGTCAGGCTCTGGCTCCGAACTACTCCTGGAACCAACTCGGCGGAATAGGGGTAATAGTGATCCGTAGTGAGAGCAGGGAGCAGGTGGAGGAGAACCTGGAAAGGTGGAGGTATGCGCTGGAGAGAAGATGAATGAAGACAGAATACATGTGTGTGGATGAAGGGGGAGGCAGGAGGAGGTGAGGATGAGGAGTAGAGGTGGAGAAGGTGCAGGAGTTAAAGAACTTGGGGTCAACTGTTCAGAGCAACGGGAAGGGTGGAAAAGAGGTGAAGAAGCGAGTGCAGGCAGGGTGGAGTGGGTGGTGAAGAGTGTGAGGAGTTATCTGTGACAGAAGAGGAGCGAAGGGAAAGGTTTCCAAGATGGTGGTTATAGAAGTTCTGCTGGATGGTTTAGAGACGGTGGTTCTGACCAGAAGACAGGAAGCAGAGCTGAAGATGTTCAGATGTTTTCTGGGAGTGAGGAGGAAGGACAGGAATAGAAAGGAGACATCAGAGGGACAGTCCAGGTTAGACGTCCTGGAGACAAAGAGGAGGGATAGTGGATCTACTGGTAGAAGGATGCTGGAGGTCGAGCTGCAGGCAGGAGAAAAAGGAGGAAGACCAAAGAGGAGGTTTCTGGATGTGGTGAGAGAGGACATGCAGCTGGTTGGTGTGACAGAGGAAGACGCAGAGGACAGGGGAGGATGGGAACCGAAGATCCGCTGTGGAGACGATGTAATGGACACCAGTGTGAAACATCTAAACACTCACACATTAAATCACATGACTGCTGCGTTCTGATCCATACAAATGACCATTTATTCAAATTATAGCAACATTTCTGCCACGCAGACATCTTTGACTAATGGACTCGAGGCCCGGGAGGGTTCTGGTCAGCAGTTTTTACCGTTTGGCTGGCAGGTACTTCACAGAGTGAGCAGTAAAAACGCTGTAGGGGATCCTGATATAATAGAAAACCCAGTTTCAGAGAATGAAACGAAAAAATGTTTTACGCCGCTTTTCCTCCTACCGACACTTTTATGTTAAGATCTCAGAGGTCAGAGGTCAACCGGACCGTCCATCACGGCCGCCTGAAAGACGACACTGAAGAATGAGGCGGGTGTTGTTGCTGTAATAAAACCCGACAGCGCTGGCTCTCAGGTTGTTTTTTTTTGTGTGGTTGTTTTTCTTTCCCTCCACGGAGGTCAGAGGTCACGAAAATGCAGACGCCCCGCGGAGGAGCGGCGGAAATGTCTCATCTGACTCCCGAACCCTCGTGGTGGACTTCATCGTCTCAGCTGCTGAAGAGGAAATCTGCTTCACGCGGCAGAGGGACCATTAGCCTCTCCTGTGGGAGCAGAACCTTCGTCGGGTCAGGGATCGCCTTCACACGGAGAAACCAGTTCCAGCTCTGATGGATTGACGACAGTTTCTCGCCTGCTGTATTACAAAAATACCGCTGCTGAAAGCAAGTTGAAATGAAGCCTTGGAATTCGTTCGGCTTTCAACTTCTTCTCTCTAAATCCTCATCATCATCATCATCATCACCACCGGGACCTTCGTGTCTCGCAGAACCTCTATCCTCCAGTGTGTTCGTAAATCAGCGTGACACCAGGATGAAGTGTTGTGTAAAATATGAAGGCGTTTAATTTATTTGAAGACAACTTTTCAGATCGTTAAAACAGAGGATTTAAAAAATGAAAGAAGAAAAATAAAACTTCTCTACAATAGATAAAAGTATGAGTTACTTCAAAAGGCATTTAAAAAAAGAAAAAAGGTTATTACATAATTATAAACAAGATAATCGTTCATCTACGTCATTCTAAAAACCTGTTCTTGTGCGTGTAGTTATATCATAATTTAACATACGGCAGGTTTAATAACATATTTCTGACATTTGTTAACAATAAGAGAACAAGGCCAACGTCTGACTAAGTCATGATGTCACAGTTAAGGCCCGGTCACACTAAAATCAATCTCTGCTTCGTCTCACAAACCTCAGTGAGGTGTCGTGACTTCCGGCAGGGCTACTTCCTGGATGCTATTGTGGGCGAGCTAATCGCTAAGTCTGCTGCTAGGCTAGACTTAAACGATCAAACAAACTGAAAAACTAACAGATTAAAGTTGTAACAAGTAGGAAAGTCAAAATCTCACCAGGGAAAGAGTTTAAAAGTTGAATTTTTACGAGAGAAAAGGTCGTTTTATTACTAGTTTAGAGTCGGAATTTTAAGTAAGGAAAAGGTTGTAATATTAGGAGAATTTTTTTTTTTTATTAAATTGAAATTTTATTTTTACAGTAGAAAAAGTCGCAATTTTACAAGAATAAAATTGTAACGTTCAAAGAATTAAAGTTTTCATGAGAAAAAAAGTCAAATTTTACCAACGTAAGAATCAAGTCGCAACTTTACGAAAAAAAAGTTGCCATTTTACGAGAGAAAAGGTCAAAATATTACGAGATTATGAGGCAAAAGTCGAAATTCTACAAGAATAAAGTCGTAATGATCCAGAAAAAATCCAAACCTTGACAAAATTAAGCATTAAATTGCAAAAACTGAAGTCGCAATTTTACAAGAGGAAAAAGACGTAATATTACGCGATTAAAGGAGGAATTTTACCAGAGTAAAAGTTGTAATATTAATAGAAAAAAGTTCTTAATTTACAAGGATAATGTCGTAATTTAACGAGAATTTGGTGAAAGTCGGGAGTTTTTGTTTACGCATTAGAGGTGAAACATCAGGAGTGTGCTAACGCCAGAGTAAGGACAACATTATCATTAGCACCAGGACTTTGAAAGGGTTGCTAAGAAACAAGGTCCGATCCAAAGAAAGAAGCAGATTTAAATCAGTGGGTTATTTGAGGGGGGCGGTTCATGGTTTCACAACAAATAATATATATATATTAATATTTCAAATTCAAATAAGAATACACCGCTATTCTCGAAAAATATATTACTCTTTTCTCGTAAAATCACGGTTTATATTCTCCTAAAATTACGACTTTATTCTCGAAAATGTATGTCTCTTTTCTCGTAAAATCATGATTATTATTCTCGTAAAATTCCGACTTATTCACCCCTAAAATAACGACTTTATACCTGATAGAGTATGTATCATTTCTCGTAAAATAGCGACTTTATTCTCGTGAAATTACAATTTTTGTCTCGAAAGTCTATGACTCTTTTCTCGTAAAATTCCGATTTTTATTCTCGTAAACTGACGACTTCATTGTCGTAAAATTACGACTTTACCCTAAAAATCGTCAATATTGTTGATTTCTCAGTGGGTCCCTAATTCTCCGAAATAATGTTCACCGTTCTGTTCAGTGACGTTTCAGCAGAGGAAAGCTAAAGCTCGCAATGCTAACGTGCTCGCTAATACGAGCTAGCTCAGCTTCTGGATCGTTACCTCGTTGCGTCTGCTCCTCTTTTTGTTGAATAAAACTGAATGGGATGAAACAGGAAGCAGTTATCTGGGCTGCATTGGCCTCCTTCATCATCGCGATCACGAAGGCTCGACATCGGTCAACAACTAGAGGACGAGGATCCACCGGGAAATATTTTTTTAAAATTGAGCTGATTAGTCTGTTAGTGAATCCACTAATAGACGCGAGTGAATCAGGTGTGACCGAGCCTCCAGACTCTGAACAAAGGCAACATTCTAAACCGTCACAGGCACCGTCAACTAACAAGAGCACTTTTTCTTAAACACTTTGTTCAAAGGCAATATCACAACATATCAACGCGTTCATGTTTTTGTTTCAAACTAAAACCCACGGCAGCCACTAAAACCCGGATGGAGCGACTGGAGGAGGAGCTTCAACGACATCAGGCGTTAAAAACAGCGAGGGAAGGAGGTTTTGGTTTGTTCATATAGAGTCTCCTTAAAAATCAGAGATGTGTTTCTGGTCGACTGGAATGTTGGTGACGGAGATTACAAAGTAAACATGAAGAGGAAAAAAGGAGGGAGAAAAAAAAACTGTGTGAAGGAAACAAACAGCAGCGGAGTTTCTGAGATTGTAGTCTGTCCTCAGATCAGTCCAGACAGCCCATGGGTGGGTGTGTACGTGTGTGTGTGTACGTGTGTGTGTGTGCTTGTGTGTGTGTGTGTGCGTATGTGTTTGTCTGTGTATGTGTGTGCTTTTGTGTGCGTGTGTGTGTGTGTATATGTGTTTATATGTGTATGTGTGTGCTTTTGTGTGTGTGTTTGTGTTTGTATGTATGTGCTTTTGTGTGTGTATATATGTTTGTCTGTGTGTGTGTTTGTGTGTATATGTGTATATGTTTGTCTGTGTGTGTGTGCGTGTTAATGTGTATGCTTTTGTGTGTGTGTGTGCGTGTGTGTTTGTCTGTGTATGTGTGGGTGTGTGTATGTGTATGTATGTGCTTTTGTGTGTGTGTATGTGTATGTATGTGCTTTTGTGTGTGTGTGTGTGTTTGTCTGTGTATGTGTGTGCTTTTGTGTGTGTGTGTGTGTTTGTCTGTGTATGTGTGTGCTTTTGTGTGTGTGTGTTTGTCTGTGTATGTGTGTGCTTTTGTGTGTGGGTGTGTGTCGGCTTCACTTCTCAAAAAGGAGTGTATGAAGAAAAATTAAAGATAATTATAAGAGCACATAATTCCAAAAAAGCTGATTTTAGTCTGAAGTGACGGACGTGGCGTTTGAAGGATGTCGGTAAAATTGTGCTGAACAGTGTTTTTTTTTCTCAAAGCAGGTAAGAGTCGAAGACAAACCGTAGTGAAACATGGGGGGGGGGCGGGGTTTAAGTTACATAACAGATACTGAATCGTGGATGCGCACATGATGGTGGTGGGTGGAGAGGGATTGTAGAGACGCAGTAGTGAGGGTGGAGACCTACGCGGGTGGTCCTCCAGGAGACGGTAGCCGCCGCTGCTGCTGGGCCGCTGCACCCCTTGTGGCTCCGCTCGGCTGCTGCAGACAGACAGGCAGACAGACAGACAGGCAGGCAGACAGACACGAGGTGAGCAGAGAGTCCAACCTTCTAACCAATCATCCGTCTGAAACATGATTAATAAGAGAATTATAATTTATCTTTCCAAATCAAATCTAATGAGAAATAGTAAACCAGATCGGACCGGACCGTCAAGGCTGCCACAACTTCCTGTTTCTGTGTTTACGTCACTTTAACAGCCGTCAAAACTGAAACTGAAGGTCCTGAAGTTTCTCCTCCATCCTCCTCGTCTAACCAAGAACGCTGGTTAAACAGATCCGGGCTTTCTGACTGAAGCGGATATCATGTTAGCTTACAGGAATTATTGGTTGTCACGGTGACAGAAATCAAGACTCTGTCAGGGTGAGTCCTGAAGTTTGGTTGCATGATAACCGATAACCCGCCGCATGTTCACTGTAGTGTTAGTGTCGACACGTTAAAGGTCCAGTCTGTAAAACTTAGTGACATCTAGTGGTGAAGTTCCAGATTACAACTTATTTTCACCGTTCAACACAGCCGTTGTTGTCCAAGAAGCTACGGAGGCCTTCAGGTGTCAAAAAGGTCTCACGACATGTGACCAATGTGCGACTTTTATCGCTGTTCTTATTTATATCTTTCCATATCTGATTCAGATTGTACTTGTTATTTTTCCATGTGACTGTAAAGCGACTGAGTATTTATTTAAAGCCCTCTATGACAAATGCAGGAAACACTGTAACAAGTAACAACTTCAGGTAGCCTCATCCGTCCAATCACAGTCACACCTGCTGGCTCCGCCCATCACCATCAGCTGCTGTCTCTTTCTCCATTCATCTAGTACTTGCTAGCAGTTGGGTTTTGCGTCCTCCACCCCCACCCCCCCACATCTCCACCTAGTCCTCGCAGACCCATCAGCTTGATCATTCATCGGCCACAGCAGAGTCATCAGCCACCACCACCATTATCTAGACTCCAAAAGGGGGGGATATTTCATTCTTCTGCTCAGGCGGAGACCCTTAAAATCACAATCTCCCTGAAGATGCTTATCACTCAGACAAACGCTTCACTTACAGAATGTCTTCTTACTAGAAAAGTCTCACACTCTGGAAAACAAACAAAAACAACAAAAAATATATAGTATTGGTATTTGAAAACGCTAAAAAGACTATCAGCTTTTTATTAAGAGTCATAATAATAAAAAAAATAAAAAAATGCTGAACAAATTCCTTAAATGTTTCAAAAAGGCGAAACAAAATGACACAATTCAGCGAACAACGCCTCCTGGAGAGAATAAACTCTTGGCAGGTGAAGCAAACGTTATTTCATACAGTGAGAATAAGAACAACAAACTGATGATGATGATGCATTTCCCTCTGGGGTTAAGGCCCGACATTCCACACCGACACTAAAGATTCTCATGTGTGCCGTCTGATCTACGGGTCTGCTGGCTCTGGCCTGGAAGAAGGTTTCCCGCCTGGAGCCAAACAACACTTTATCAGGAAGAAGAAGGTCGGGGGTTTGCCAGCACAGCGACTCGGTACCATCTGCCTCGGAGCGAGCGCTCAGCAGTCAGGCGCTGTTCGGACCAAGTTTGGTGGTTCTTCTTCGGGGCGCTTAGAGGTCCATCCATCATCAAGGCTGCTCAGCCTTTCATCTGGGACCCTCCCGGCCAAATTAAAAAAAAAAAAGAAAGTCAGCTAGACCTTTTGCCATCCCGGGGAAGGAGAGAGGAAAGTTTTCGAGATTCGAGTGGAAGGAATTCTTTTTTTTAACGCTGTGGAGCAACGTGTGTCAAATAATACGTTTGAAATTATTTATTGTTCTCAAAGACCGACTGAAATTTTTCTTGGCCGATCACCGATTTTTATAACTTTCCTCGGAGGGATTAAATTTGAGCCCAACGTTTTCGGGCTTTTCCTTACAGGTGTTAACAAATTGCGAATTGCCGATCGCGTCAAACTCTAAAAATAATAATAACCCTACCAGAGAGGAAAGATCTTCATTCATCCTCCAGCAGAGGAGATTAACTCGCCTTGACAGTTCAGCAAACGGACTTTGTCAAAGAAACGTGATTATATATATATATATATATATAATGATTATGACAAATTGGAGGTTTTGGAATGAAATGTAATGTAATATGGATTTAAGCCAGAGCGTCCAGCCTTCCAACCAAAACACAGTTTGATCCAGTAAACAGAATGGAGATTATCATCTGGATCAATTTACTAGATATCATCGCCATCGTATGATTAATCATAATAATGATGCATTTCATTTATAGGGGGCTTTCTTTAATAAATACTCAAAGTTGTTTTACAAGCACATAAAAAAACAACAAAAAAGAAAAGGTGAAATAATTTTTTTTAAAAAGCTCAAACCACAATAACAACAGCAATAAAAAAAACAAACAAAGAATTCGACCTTCGATCATTGAAAGAAACTGGGAATAAAATTCCTGCACGTTCCCTTTGATCCTCTCTCTCTCTCTAAGCCTCTTCCTTTTCTCCCATAAAACTTTGCCTTCGGGGAACAAAAACTCTTAAACCGGCGTGATCAGCACCAAACGGAACACGGACCAAGTTGACCCGATGCCCACGAGAACCTTTCATTGCGAGCGGCGTGATAAAACTGCCGGTGAGAGAAAAGCGGAACATAATCCCTCAATGATTCTGCCCATGTGGATTTTTAATAAGACGACAACGCCGATGATATTATTCATCATTTTATACAAGACTTATTGAAACAAAGAGGAAAACACACTAAAGTAATAAAATAAGAAATAAAAGGAAACAGGCAGATGTTTCCAGATCATAAGATCTAAAAACTGATTCGCCAAAGAAATTACAAAGTTCTGAACGGTCTGAAGTCTTTTCTGAGTGTTTGCGTTAGAACAAGAATAAAGGTTAACAACAAAGGGTTCCAACCCTGAAAAAGCCCCCAACCCCCCTGCGTTGTACGAGCAATCCCCCCCCCCGATTGAATTCCTCAGATTAACTGTGACTCATTAATAATCCATATGGACCCAACCTGACTATTTCTGTGAAGTCAGCAGTCTGTTCTAGGATCAGATCTCACAGTGAAGATTAAAAACAGTTAACTAGTTTTTTCTGAGCTCAGTAAAGAAAAAAAAAACAGGACAGATTTTTCTTTTGTAAAAACTTTGTGAGCTAAATTTAGACACTACTGAACTATTAAAGTGAAATATACAAGATAGATCTTCTAAGGTCGATTCCTATGCATCAAACTCAGACCAAAGGTTAAGACGTTATGTCTGGGAAACCTTTGACGATAAGTCTCCCCCTGGTGGCAGAAATGCGCAAATTACCTTTCCACTAATCAATCCAGTTCTTCCTCAAACTAACGTCTAAGTTCCACGAAGTAGATTTTTGCGTTATCTTGTTAACATGTGCGATCTGCAGCAGACACGACGGCGGCGGCGTCGACGACTATTCAAAGGCTTCTCATGGATGAAATGAAATGCTATCGCACGTCTGTTCTCCCAGTGCCTCCGACTATCCGAAAGGATGGTGCAATCAATCGTGTCAAAAGCAGCCCTGGGTTGCCACGCTACAGACGAAAACCAGACCGCGACTTTTCAAGGCTGTTATTGTTTTCCACCTCAGAGATAACTGCTTGGAGACAAATATTTTTTACCAGAGTCCTGGAGACAAGGAGGTTGGGAGTTACTGGAAACGCCAGAATGATTCAGCCCAGGATACTTTCGTTGAACTCAAGCAGATTGTACGTGACCTCTGACCCGACCGGTGGACAGTGATCCGCTCACACGGCAAAGTCCAGTCCAGTCCTGTAGTGGAGTGGAATTAAATCAATAGGGTTAACAGGCACTTTCATATGAGACCTGATAACTGGGAGCTCTGGCGATGTCACAGGGTTCCAACTCGTTTCTTCAAATCATTTTCCAGGACTTTTCCAGGACAGTTTCAAGGATGATCCAACCGTTACAGTACGACAAACAGGTTATGGCGCCGTGCAATAATACGTCCCCCGGTGACCCCCAACGCTTCAAAGATGTGACGTTGTTAGAAAGGTGCTACGTAAATAAAAGATTTGATTGATTGATAGCTGTGATGCTAATTTTCGCCACATGAAATACCATTCACTTACGCTAACAACGTTAGCAATACGAATTCACCGGGTGAAAAAAAATAAATAAATAAAAAACAAGCACTTTTACAAAAAGATTTGATTTGTTAACAAAGATTTATGATGATTGGTCAAAAAATATAGAAAAAATATAGAATCTACTTTTTTGGGTAGGTGCGTAGGACAGGAAAAAGTCTCAAAACTTGTATAAAAGGAATTCCCGCACACTGACTAACTTGCAATAATAATATTTATTGCAACGTTTAGACCTTCCTGTGTTTGTGTCGCTCACACGACACAGACAAGCAGAGGGAGATGTCCTGGAAAATGATTTCCAGGACATTTTACTTTTGCTTCTCATTCTGCATGACTGGAACATTGTTCCATGACTTTCCAGGTGTTCCAGGACCAGTGGGAACCCCTGTGTAGGCCATCGACACCTACATTTTGGAGATAAAATCTTACCCGGCAGAGACTTCCCGAACCCACGGACCATCTAAAGTAAAAACCTAGGAGTGTGTTGGTGGGCGAAGAGGTTGGGAGAAAACGCATGATCTCGCATCCGTCATCATCTTATTATAAAGCAATAATACTTCTTTCATAGTTGCCAAACTGGCCTGAAGGCCTGATTTTTCTTCTTTTTTTTCTTCACCTTCCCTCATGCTTTCCTGCCAGGGGTTAATCTCAAGGACGGCGGTACTTTTTTTTTTTTTCCTTCTAATGGACCCATGGGTGAAATCTGAAAAAAAAAAAAAAAAAAAAAACGCCGCGAGGAGAATTCTGTCCATTAAACACACAAGTGTACATTAAACGGGGAGAGTCTGATACAATGATCCATCAGTCTAAGCCGGGAGGAGACGGAGGGGAAGACGAGTTGGCAGAATGAAGAGGCTTAAACACTGACAAGGATTGATATACGCTCGGCGTGCTCAGCCTGTGGTTTAGCCTGTCTTTGACCATGGCAACGCTCCAACGCGCTCTTCTCTCAACAGCTACTTATAAGAGGCCCGGGTTTACATTCCTCATCGGGGCATGTATATGTATCGCCGCGCTCAGCACAAGCTCCAAACCAGGGCATTAAGTCCCGCGTGCGTGCGTGCGTGAGTGCGTGCGTAGGGGGAGCGGGGAAAACGCTCCATCCATTCGCAGGGGTCTGAGGTCGGTCAAATCCTGCCAAACACAATATTTCCCGTAGGTGAAATATTAATGGACTATCTCTGTCCGTCCCTGGTGGTGGCGTCTGCGCTTCAGAGACTGGGGTCCGGTCCAGCGTCCGCACAGAGTGCTTTTTAGTACGATTTTTGGCCCGGCGCAACATAGGATGACACCATGAGGGTTGTGTTCGGCACGCCGGAGGGAAAAGAAGGGATTTACTGTAATGGAGGTTGAAAGGATTGATGGGATGAGATTCGTTCTGGAGGTGGAAGGCGAGCGGCGCCGAGGGTGAGCGGTCTGAAGATATATGGGTGTCATCCGAGGCTGACCATCACTCTCTCGGTGATTTATCATCATGTGGAACAATGCCTGATGAAAGCATGGAACAGATCCTTTGAGAAAATTCATAGCTGAACTAGTACGTCCCCGAAAACCCCCCCGATCTCCTGCGTTGTACAATCAAGTCCGCTTGTTGAACTCCTCAGAATTAAACGTGACTCATTAATAATCTCAAACAGTCCATTTTAACTCAACCTGACTATTTCTATGAAGGCTGCTCTAGGATCAGATCCCATATTCACTCAATAATGAAGAGAAACACAGTTAACTAGTTTGTCAGAGCTCAGGGAAAAAACTCAAAATCAGTCCAGTTCTTCCTCACACCAATGTTCATGTCGGTATAAAATTGGAAAAAGTTCCATGAAATAGGCTTTCAGTCATCGATGCGACTCCGTAATATAACCGACTTTCCAGGCGTATGATGGAGGGATGTGAGAAAGTATTGGACACCCCCGAGTCGGACCTTCAAACTAAATACATGAAACCCGAAACATCCGCCAGAAACACAAACCGATCACCTCATTGAAGGAGAAACGGACTATCCGACACCTACGGGAAGTCCTCAGCGTGAAAAAGTATTCACCCCCTCTCACCTTTTTAGCAGCAGAAAAACTGCAACCACACACTTCCAACGGCCGGCGATCACTTTCTGACATTGCTGTGGTGGAATTTTGGCCCACCCAGAACTCCTTTAGTGCGGCCACACTGGAAGCTTTGTGAGCATGAACTGTTCTTTTCAGATCCAACCACAGCGTCTCAACGGGGTTCAGGTCTGGACTCTGACTAGTCCACACCAAAACTTTTTTTTTTTTTTTTTTTGAGGGAAATTTTATTCCCTTGTTTCCTTTCATCCAGCTGATATTCTGATTTATTCAAGATTATCACAAAAACTCAAGATGTGTTGTGAGGCTCGATGTTCCCCTGGGTCGGCAGTGGATCAGCCCCCACCACTCTCACGCGGACACCAAGTGTTCTCGGAGCAGTGGAGCCCTGAAGTCTGACCTTCGCCGAGGTGAGGGAAGCTCGTCGTTCTCTGCATCTTCTATGTGGATCAATTCTGGAGGTCCGGCCGCTCGTAAGAAGGTTCGCCGTTGTTCCAGGTCTTCTCCACGTCTGGATAAATTGTCTGCTGTGGATTCGTGGAGCAGATCCTTAGAAGGAGCTCTGAACCCATTTCCCAGACTAATCACCTCACTTCTCCTCTCTTCAAGAACTTCTTTTGATTTTGGCAGCTGAACTGACTTTGGCGCCAGAACCATGCCTCTGATGATGATCCATTTCAGTAATTATTTCATTAAACTAGGCTGGTTCTGTCTGGTCCAGCTGGAACCAGATATTAATACAGTTTGGTGGATTTTTGGACTTTACTTCTAAGCAAACACATACTTTCTTTCTCCACAGGCCCAGTTGGTTTTAGATAACCTGCTCGGTTCGATGAATCCAATTCCTATTTAAATCTTGTATTTTGTCTTCACTAATGTTCCCCTGCTTTTATGTTCAAATTGTATTTGAAGATCCGACACGGTTTAGTATGAGACATACAAAAAAACCAACATGTCATCCATAAAATATTCAAACAGAAAAATCAGATTTCTCATATTTGTACTAATATATGACTTAAGAAAAGGAGGTTGTGTTTTTTCACCTTTTGCTTCTTTGTTTGCTTGTCGGCGGGATTACTCAAGACTTTTGGAGAAGTTTCCGTTAAAGTTTTCAATTCAATTCATGTCTTCAAAGATCGTTACAATGAAACATAAATGCGGGGAAAAAAAATTTGAAATGAAATCAAGAAACCTTGAAAAAAAAAAAAAAAAGAATATTATTATTGATTGAAAATTTGTCGTACTAATCAATAAAACAGCCCATAACCAGCAGCTGCGTTCAAACCCACAACCTTCACACTCTGAGGCAATACTGCGGGCTACTGCACCACCTTTACCCCATTAATTATTCTAAGCACAGTTTACTACTTCAATACTTGAATGTGCTTCAATGAGTAAGTAGTTGTGACGGAACTCAAAAACTATGGCCTATATCCTCAAAAAGCCCGGACCCCCCAGTGTAGAACACCGCCTTATCACAACAATCAATCCCCCTGACTGAACTTAGTGAGAAAATATGAACTGTACTCCGAATTTGGACTGAATCGAACGAACGCTTAGGAAGTTATGGCTAGCTAACTTTTGGAGATAAGGATCCCCCTAGTGGCAGATATATGCAACTGACCTTTCTTAAATTCAATCCAGCTCTTCCTCGCACTAAGGTCTGTGGCCGTTTAAAATTTGAAGATGGTCCTTGAAAGAATGTTTTGAGTTATGGCGTTCCTTATTTCCCCGACTTAATGAGTTGATGGCGAAACAAGAAGATAAAAAAAACTAATTAAATAATCGTATGGCTGGAAAACATTTGTCATAAAATGTCCAACAACGAGCAGAAAAACACCCTGCCTACTCATTAAAAGTTATCACACACCTGACGAGACGACACATAAATTGCGACTTTGAAAAGTTAATTTTGTGCCTCAAGATTCTGGTGAGTCCAGTTTGAAGTTACTGCTACGTTAGAGTAAATATAAAACAAAACGATCTTGAAAGAAGTGAAATGCTCGCTAGGAAGAAAAAGGGTAAAATATTAGAAAACGCTAGATCAGTCTGGTGAGCTCAGGAAATGACATCACTTCCTGTCACGCAGCCGTAAAACCAGGAGGCGTCGAAATATCTCCCAGATGTCCGTATATAAAAATCTCAAAATCAGTTTGTGACATGGACGAAAACGTTTAGACGCTAACACGGAACGTGATGGACGAGGAAGAGCGACTCCTCTTAATCGGGGCCATCAGACCCGAGCGGGCCGATTAGTGTGATGTGGAGGGAGTGCGGTAGGAAAACACCGGCGGGCAGCGGCGTAAACGAGGAAATGAGCCATTTGAAGTCAAATGTGATAATTGTTTGATTACATCCATTAAGGAGATGTGAGTGCAGCGAGCTTCTGTTGGGCTGAAAGGACCCTTAATCACTTCAGCGGGTGGGTCTGGTTTCTTTGTGCGCTCCGGACGGCAGTTTCCCGTGAAAGCCCGAGCGAAGGAAGCGAGAGAAGTCTGTGCCACATGAAGCCGCGGAGGCTTTAGACTGAACAGCAATTACCTAATATTACTCACAGATGAACGGCCTTCTGACTTTGATGTGAGAGTGCAGCAGAGGCTTAATCAAAAAAAAACGTTTTATTTTTTTATACCGTGACTCTTGTCTTTGGCTATGCGTCAGAAAAATGAAGAGGAAAATATCACCATTGGAACTGGAAATCTTTTTTTTTTTTTGGTTGTCAGAAAAGTTCACTTCCCCCTGAGAGAGGGGGAGGAAGGGTAATCAGGAAACTCACCGTGGCAGCTTTTATCTGGTCAGGCTTCGGTCTTCAAAGATGGTGACTTCTACCTGAACAGGACTCAGTGAAGGGAAAACCGTCTGAAGCAGGTTTGATGACATACGATTCAATAAAGGAAGCTTTTTTTAAATCTTCCAATGAAACGGCGAGACATTCACTCGAGACATTTTAGTTCCACTTCCAACCTACGAACTAGCAAGCTAGGCTAACTGCTAGCTTCCACCTGACATTCCAGTCACATCCCAGATTTATGTGACGGGATGTGGAGCGCAGTTAAAGGGACATTTAGTGGATTTTAAAGCAGCTCCGTAGTAGCAGAGTTTTGAGAGAGTGGAACCTCGTACCAAAAAGCTGATTTAGGCATATCTTTTTTTTTACACAGAATATTTTTCCGTAACAATATAACAGTAACGCATAAATTATGACAGGCGGACCACTAGAGGGCCTTAAAGAGCTGAGATTTCACCTGGCTCTGATGTTTTGTTGTTTTATCATCGATCTTGCCACTGTCGTCCGTGACAGCAAAGGCATATTCCCAAAAAGGCCCCAATCTCCTGCATTATTCAAGCAAAGTTTTGTAAAAAAAAAAATAACAAGAGCTTTTATGTAATAAAAATAGAATTGGAATTGGCTCCCTCTAGTGATCAAAAATGTGATTTATTAGAATAAAATATGATATGTACGAGATAGAACTCCTGGAGTCGATGCATACGCACCAAATATAGACGACCAACGACTGAGACATTTGGGTCCGAAAACTTTTGGGGTTCAGGCTCCCCTTGTAAAGTTGTTGAAAAACACTGTTTTTCTGTACATAACTCGTAAACGATTTCATGGATCCCTTTCATAGGAATTTATAGCTACATTAAAATTTATGCGAGGAAGAACAGGATTGATATTGGAGGGGATGGGTCTCTGACATTAGAGGGAGCGTCATACCCAAATGTTTCTGGGCAGTAAATTCTCGAGCATTCGTCCGATTTTGTCCAAATCTGGTGCATATGAATCGAGTCAAGGAGATGTATTTTGTTTCTGTTGTGTTTTACTCTTATAGTTTATATTCTACTCACTAGGGGGAGCTCTTTAAAAAAAAAAAAAAATACTGCAGTTTAACTTCAGATGTAACTTAAGGTGTTCAATCAGGTATTGCTTTTACAATGCAGGAGATTGGGGACCTTTCCAGGGATATACCCTTGCTGTCGGGAAGGACAGCAAAGGTCTAGTTTATATATTGGAACCAGGGAAAATGGGTAATCCTAAGGATCGCAGCAACTTTAACAAGGGCCAAACTGCGATGGAATTCCTACGGAATATCAGACAAGTGGGTTTTAATGTTATGGCTGACTGGGGTGTGTGCATCTTTCTAAAATAGAGACATGCCGAGTTTAATGTCGAGACCATCTTTGAGCTGGTGAGGCACGTCTTGGAGAAAAAAAAGCCGCTTCCTGGCCTTTCGGGTTAAATTAGCAACTTTGACAAATGTCTGCCCAAACACTAACGAATCTCCCGACACAAATCACAGCGATCGACGCAAACGTTCACAGCTCGACTTAAAGTTCCACTTTAGAAACCTAGATCAAACAGAGTCAAAGCACATGAGGGTTTATGTGCTGAATATTAATGAAAGGACCTCAAACAGGTCAAGAACAGGACTGGTCTGCGCCGCCATTATTCACATTATTCACATTATTCACATTAAAGAGCTGCTGAAATTCTCAACCGCTAAGAATCGGAGGGAAATCAATCCCTCTAATGGGAGCATTAAGCAGCCCAATCATTGGACGGCTACAAATACGACCGGCGTTTTCCCTGGGTTCCAATGTTAAGGCGGCGGTTCAGGTGAGACATTACTGTCAATCTCCCAGAGCCGTGGTGCCAAAGTCAGCAGCAGCAGCTGCCGCCGCCCAGGGGTGTCGGAGAAACAATCCAGATCACTGTCAACCCTGTAAAATCATAGGCGAGAGGGGCGGGAGGAGGGCGGGGGGGGGGGGGGGACAAAGCTCAGCTGTGAACCATTTCAGTCATATTTTTCTATCGCTAAACTCCCATTGCCGCCCAGCTACAATTAATTGGGGTATTGAGTCACCCCCGCACAAACACCGGTGCAGCCGGGGCGCTGGTGCGCCCGCTGATTCTCTGCAGATGCGATGGATCGCATACCCACTTCTATCTGGATTTCTTTTTTTTCCTTTTCTATCCATACACAGCACTGTATTTCCTGTAAGCTCCCCAGACCCCTGCTTTCCATTTTTATACAGCAGGGAAAGAGGTAGGCGGGGGGGCAGTAAATCACTGCATCTATTAATGTCTTCTACTTAAAGCTGGTGTGTCTCAGGGAACGCTCAGTAACCGGTTCGACCCCGCCAAATGAGATTTTCGTTCCTCTTTTTCCCCCCGCAGGCTCCTTCTTGCATAACGAGGCTGTTTTCTTTTCTGGTTGAAAACAAAAACATCCACTCTGTTTCTACTTTGTTGGTAACAATTTGAGATCTGAGTTTACACTCGCCATTGTTTTCTGTGTGTTTACCAGGAAGCACGGCGTCGGATAAGTGCCTGACGTTTAGAGCGCCGTTGTTTGCCTTCGGCGTGTTTACAGTTCCGAGGCTCAGCGGCTCTACGGCTGAGCCGGGCCAACAAACTCAGACGTTGAAGGGTAGGATACGACTCGCAGGCCTCTCTCGATGGGATCGGTGAGCAGGAGGCCTCGGGGTGCGTAGATCTTGTTGTTCTGCTCCTGGATGTACTTTGCAATCTTCTTCAGAATCTGAAAGATGACAGCACACACATTCTCAGAAACACTTCTCATGCACAGCTGAATCTCCTCGAGTTTTCATTTCCTGTTGATTGACTTGATGACTCGACAATTTCGGGCCTAACAGATCCTCTGCCAGTGAGGATCCGTTTTTACCAAAGTGAGTTTGTTTGTCTGTAAGTAGGACTTCTCCAAAGGTCACGAGCTGATCTTGGATCATCTGACACGCCATCATCCTCGTAAGATCCAGCACACATCAACGCTTGCACCTGGACAACTGTTGAACATCTGCACCTGGACAACTGTTGAACATCTGCACCCGGACAACTGTTGAACATCTGCACCTGGACAACTGTTGAACATCTGCACCTGGACAACTGTTGCACATCTGCACCCGGACAACTGTTGCACATCTGCACCTGGACAACTGTTGCACATCTGCACCTGGACAACTGTTGCACATCTGCACCTGGACAACTGTTGCACATCTGCACATGGATAACATGCAGTGTTATCATGCATAATGGGAGAAATAGTTCCATCTAGTTATACGTCTGATTTCTAGATTCTTCGTCTTAACGAAAAACTTTGCTACGGTTCAAAATGACATTCATTGTTATGTTTGTACGTTGGTAAATCCCATATTTATGGAGTGGTTGGTGGTTTAGGCACTTTGCACATGATTTACCGACATAATGGAACAGTGTGGGTAACACCTCCTCCTCAGCACACACCCTGAGGAACACCCTTCCTTTGTACCGGATGTACGTCAAACGGATTGTCGTTTGGCTTCAGTTTATATTCATTGCTTTATTTACTGTGAATTTTTTTTTTGCACTGCCAAACTTGTCAGATTTAAAGTATCCCTCTACGCACATAACTTTGTCATTTGGTCACATAACTGAGAACTGTTGCCTCACAACAAGAAGGTTCTGGGAGTGCAGAATGGTCTTCCCACGTCTGCGTGGATGTCCACGTTTGCTGGTTTCCCTCCTACGGTCCAAACAGTCCAGGTGTGAACATGAGAGCAGATGTTTGTGTCTGCGATGAAGGACTTGTCAGCTGGGATAGGCGTTTGTTTCCCGAGACCCTGCACAGGATAAGCAGCCTAAGAAAATGGATATTGACCGCATTGATGGAGGTTTTTGCTCGCCGACTGCTGGGTTTCTGTTTTCTACTGCGAGTGTTGAGTGACCTTGCCGCAACGGCGACCGGCTCAACGTGAAGGTCATACAACCGCGAGACGACGTGACGCCACCGACCGGCCAAGTTGCAGTTTCCCATCCACGTATGCTCAGTTTAAAACAAATGTAGCGAATCAATTTGAAGAGCTTTGTTATACGGTGCGGCGCCAAACGCCTGAAGCTCCGTTTGGACAGAACCTACGAGCTTCTGAAATGGTTGCTGGTTGGATGGTCCGCAAACGTCCTCAAGATCAATGTGGTTTCAAGAGATCAGTGTCTCCAATTCAGACTGAGCAAATGTTGAAGTATGGTCATACCCCCCAGCTCTTCTCCCCCCTACAATCTCCCCCTCTCATTCCTGAGTAAATTGTGGTGCTGAATAAGACATTTCTGTAAAATTCGGCATATAAATTCTTGGCTTTATGTGATTTTTGAGAGCTTAATGTGGGCGTATCTCCACCACAGACACTCGCAAAATTATTGCAGAACACAGGATCCTGGAATTATTCAGTACTTCTGTTCAGCGATGGAGCTTGGTGCCAGAAATTCAGGGTGCTGCTGGTTTGGCAATGTCGATTGCTGGAATCGCTTGAAATTTATGTGCATGAACCCCACTGATAAAATTCATGAAAGACATAAAAGTTTGCGCATTTAGAAAGTCATCATCTAGTAAAATCCCACTCAGTGGTTGCATTAAAGTCTGGGAATTTTGACGACCTTTCACATGAGCCCGATCCCCTGGACCGGATAATAGTTATTTGACATTTGACAAACTGCAACAAATACACGAGGTATGTATTTTGGGGTATTTATTCCTTTTTGAATCGTTGAAAGTGATAAAAAAAACTTTTAAATTCCTCAAAACTGGTATCTCCAAATCATTTGTTTAACCAAGCCAAACACAGTTAGTCTATTCTCTGTGATCTCTTGCTGATAACAGTAATAACTATGTAATAATTGTTTTCTCTTCACTGAACCCTATGTTGAACTTTTACCCCCCCCCCTTACCCCCCGTATAGGCAAGCCTCCCACTTTGAGAACCTCTGGTTCTGATCATAATATTGGACGAGACGACTTGTTCCCGCTGTGCACTAGGAGACCACAGACACGATGACAGATTTCGCAGGTTTTTAATATTTCAATTGCGAGAAGGCAAACAGCACATGATTTAATCCAGATCCGGGACCACACACTTGACACAGAGATTTCAGCGTGGCGATTCCAGAGAGTTGAGATCTCACAGAAACCCGAATGATCAAGCGTGTCTTTAATCTGCATTATGCTAACATGCTGATCGGTCTTTTAAGTTGTACTGTGTTCTTTTATCCATCAATCGCTATCTAGGAACTCAATCTTTGACACTATAGCTGCAAACTCAAACTGGGATTTCAGACTGGGATTATGATACTTGTAGACCATGGCTACAAACTCTAGCTAGGCTTTCAGTCTTTGAATCTATAGCTTCAAATGCTATCTAGGCTTTCATATTTTTGAGACTATGGCTGCAAACACTAGCTAGGGTTTCAGACTTTGAGATTATGGTTGCAAACACTAGCACAGATGTCATTCTTTGACATTAAGGCTGGAAACGCTAGCTATGAGTTTTTAGTTTGAGATTATGACCGCAAACTCTGGCTAGGCTATCATCACATTTGAGACTATGGTTGTAAACACCAGCTAGGGTTTCATACTTTCAGACAATGGCTGTAAGTTGATCCTTAATACTTCCCTGTAACTGAGCTAAAACGTCCGTGGCAATTTTCTACAGACAAACGTTTTGTGAAACTGACTTGTTTTGTAGATATGTTATCATTGTGTCTGTCAGCAGCTCCACGCAAGACTGGCTAATCCTGATCTAAAATATGTTCAATGAAAGGTTACGGATGCAGACAGAACGGAGGCCTATCACCGGAAAGCGTCGGGGAAAGTAGGCGAGACACGACAAATGTCTGCAGACACAAAGAAGAAGAAAAGCTGAAGTGAAAAATGTGGAGGTGGAGGACCTCAGTCCACGAGTCGCAACAAATCGACAGACCTGAAAAATACCGCTGCACCCTCTCTTTCTGCATTTTATTGTCTAGTATATATATTCACTGCCTCCCCTTCCGTCTCCATTGCGAACGCTTTTGACGGTTCACTGTCATCTTCTAGATAAATCAATGTCATCGTAAAGGAGGGTTGGAGGTTGGTGAGTGCTGAGGGATTCACAGTTGGAAACATCCGTCCATCCATGGTCTGCTACTGCTTCTCCTGATCAGGGTTGCAGGAGGTGTGGAGTGTGTCCCAGCTGACATTGGCTGAGAGACGGGGGACATCCTGGACAATGGTTAGGCCTAAATCAAATCCTCTACGCGTGATTAAGTGTAACCATTTCACCTATGTTGTATGTTTTTCGACGGCGGGAGGAAGCCAGAGTATGGTAAGGTAGGCCCCAAGGTGGCAGAGCTGGATTCGAACCCGGAACCTTCCTGCAGTGAGGCGGCAGGAAACGTCAACGCGCTCCCTCCGTTTGAAACAGAGGGTTTAAAAGGAGACTAATGAGGCGTCACAAACACACCGTTACACTCGGATGGAGTCGGTTGTTTGTTGTGATCATGATGTCACACTACCTCTCCGTGGTTAGAGTCACCTCGCCGAGGTCACAGAGTTTCCTACAGTTTCGGAGTAGGACGTATCAACGGCTCCGAGAGGAAGGAGAACGTTTACGACGTTTAACATAAATCGCCGATCTTTTACGAGCCATATCTTTTGTATCCTCAGATGTTCATAAACAGGTTATGGACTTCTTTTTAGAATACACCTAGAATGGCACAGATGAAATCTCCACCTTAGCCCAACAGTCAGGACATGTATGCGTTCAGAATGGCTGCCCTCAGGCTCCTCACAGCGTTTATGTAAGTTCAAAAAAAAACACGGATCCACCTCTTTTCTTGGATTTGCTCCAAAATTCAGCGGTTGCTTCGTTGGCACACGCCCCAACTTTCACCCACTTTCATGGCAATCAGTCTGGTAGTTTTTTTCTAACGGGTGAAAACACTCAGAAGGATCCTCTCTTGCAAAGTTCCAAAAAAAATTTTTTAAAAATAAAAAGTGGAAAAAGATGAAATGTCAAACATAACGCATTCTTGAGCTGTTGAATAACGGACTACATTTTTTTCTTTTACTTTGTTAACAACAAGTCCATTTGCAAATGAGTGACGTTATGAGCCCCCATAAAAAAACCAAACCGAGGCAAATGGGTTTTTATCAACCTTACTCCTGTCCACCGAAAGACAAATTTATAGAACGGGGAAAGATCACACACATGCTGCTCCATTTAGTCAAAACAAAGGGAGCCAAAAGGGATTTGAGATCTACGCAAATCACAGTTATTTGCTAAAACTCATAAAAGATTTTTGAAGCACAGCCAAGCAACACACCGCAGCAACACAGCCTCTGACAGTTCTAATCCACCTCAATGATCCGTCACCTTTACGCCCACACGTCTACATGCAGTATGGGAGCCAGATTGAAGAACTGTGAAGCCCGTTTCTCAAAGGAGATGGTCATTATCAGGTCTGGCTATCGTTGGAATGTCTGTGGGAGGCACCAGAACATCGCAAATCATTTGTTAACGCCATTAAACGCTTGGCGATGAAATGCTTTCATGAACATTTCTGCTGATATCATAGAGTTTGAGATGAAACTTTCATTAATGGCAGGCAACACAAACTCTTAACTAGTAGTTTGGTTCATTTGCCCGGTGAAAAGCATTGTGTTTCTTTATCTAATGGTGGATATTCAAAGAAAAAGTTAAGAAAAATATCTGTTGTTCCACTGTAGGAAAATGGTGTTCCTTAGAACCAGTACCTGGTTTTAATGTTGTGGCTGGTTGGTTCATGCAGCAGTTCCTGAACAACAACCTAGTTTTCTGTTGATCTGAGATATAAGATACAAATCTTATCTCGAACTAAACACTAATCATAATATGAGAGTGTCATGAAAGATGAAAGCTGTTATATCAGCCATATCATTAGAACCAGTAACTGGTTTCAATGTTGTGGCCGATTGATGTTCATCGGCAGTTTCTAAACTTTGTTTTATTGAACCAAACATCTCAAATGTTAAAGCAGTTGAACAAGAACTCAGTACTTAATGAGTAAATAGTAGTGAATAACAATAAAGAATGAAATATCTAGTTTGCATGTGGAATAAGGAGGTGGATTAAGCTCAGCTCAGATCAAAGGTAAATCTTAACCTCTTCCGATGAGTCGGGGGTTTTGTGATCATTCTGTGTTTGTTTGTCAACAAGATACATAGAAAAGTTGTAACCAGATTTTGATGAAGTTTAAGTAATGGTGGAACTCAGGGTATGGAAGAATTGATTAAATTGTAGGTGTGTCCAGAGAGGGTTGAGGATTGTGGGTAACAGTTTCTCTTTTTTCACCATGAGGATAGTGGATTCTGGTGACAGGGGTTGGAGTCCGCAGAGGGATTTGGGATCCAGATCTCTGTTTACAAGACCGATGTGACCAACAAAGTATAAAATGAGTGTCCGAGGACACCGGTGCCGCGCAATTGGTAAAATTCCACTTGTGCTGATGTGAGCAAACTGGAATGAAAAAGGAGTCAAGGGGGATAGAAAATGTAAAACTTAAAATATTCAAGCATGGAAAACTCATGCTTTTCCACTTCTATGGAGGACTGGATCCAGATCCAGATCTGAGTCCAGAGATTTAAAGAATATAGTATATAATGCATCAGCCTGTAGTGATTGTGTGCGTGTACAGCGCATGCGTGCAACCATCTCATCTCATTGGCCGATGCATCAAACGATAAGATTTTCTCATTTGCCTCCTCCTTGTTGGCCACTTTGACCTGCGGCGTCCCCCAGGGCTCCATCTTTGGCCCCTTACTCTTTAGCATACACATGCTGCCACTGGATCACATTATAAACACGTTGTCACATTCTTTCAATAAGGAATAGAAACTCTAAATGTGTTCAACCAAACAGTTGAGGGTTAAAAACTCAAAACAATACAACAAGAACTTTCGGCCCGGTCCACGGCCTTGTTCTGGTGAGCTCTGTTGCACCGTACACAAGATCAATGTTGTCCAATCAGATTTGCAACCCTTACCCATAAGGCCGTTGGCTTTGTATGTTTTGCTTTGAGGTGAAACATGCCAGCGTGAGCAGAAAGAGAACGAGGCATTCCTTTGAAATTGCTGCTAAATGTCTTCTTTAGTCTGGGAGAACCGAACCAAAGCCCAGAACTCGATATGACAGCCCCGGTCATTCCGACTGGATGTCCGCGGCCGGGTGACAAAAAACCCCTCTCACCTTCTCGTAGTGAGTCTCCATGCACAGGAAGATGGTGTACGCCGTGAGGCAAGCCAGACAGCCTTCAATGTAGGACTGGCTTCCCAGCTTCTCCGCCTCGGCGTACAGGTTATTCAGCGTCCGCACCGTCTCCTCGAACTGCTGCTTGTCGATCTGAAACACATGGAAACACCGGAAGGATCCGGGGGTTAGAGTCATTAGGAGGCGGCGCCGAGCCAGGCGTGCATGTAGACGGTAGTGTGCGAGTACTTGCTGCCCCTGTTGGGATATTCAACTCTTATTAGCAACACATTGTTGGTTGTTTTTTTTACTCCAATTCCTTCCAACTCCAGATAAATGAGGGGCTGCGTTTTCTTGGACCGGTCGTACATCAGGGGAGCGCTGGGCCTCCTTCCCACATTGGAAACACCTCCTGGAATTATTAGGATGCCTTGGCCATATGCTCCGAGAATGTTTCCACTTAATAACTGACAGGACATGCTCGGTGAAAGCAGGACGCGCGGCGTCCAGGAAAAAAAAAAAAAAAAAAGGATCTCGCCGGTTTCTTCCTCTCCAGTGGCACACCTCGACTTGAGATACAAATGCATCCTCTGATGCTCGGCAGACTGCACACAGCTCTTTGGCAGACCAACTGGCTGATAATCAAACCAATCAATTCTCAATCAGGCCTCAAACGAAGGCCGGCCGGCTGGAAAGAGTGATGGAGGCTGGAGCGCTGCTGGGCTTGGCGGCGGCTTTGACTGGGGGGTGTCGACACGCCACGCTGGTGTTCGGACCGACTCCATCTGATGAGCCCTCTGTGATACTGAAGCGAAAAACAAGGAGCCGCCAGCCCAGATGAGGGGCCAGCCAGGGGCCTTCTGAGCCTCTGTACCAGTGCTAGATGAAGAACTCCCATCCCCTACTTGAGTAAAAGACCAACACCAAACTGTGGAAAATACCTCAGGACAGGTAAAAGCCCTTCATCCTAGGTCTACCTTCAGTAAGGTGTTTGAGTCATCTTCTACGGTATCTGTGCGATTCATCTTGAATTGGTCGGATTTGTCAATCAGGATTTAACGTAAAACAAATGCGACCCGAGTGAACGCAAGAGTTTTTAAAAAATTCAGGAGAGAAAAAAAAAACCAAAAACGTTTCACCACCCTGAACTTGGATGTTTTCGTTGGATCTCCTGCGACTTTCTGCTTGAGCTGCTGCCATCCTCTTGGAGGAATTTCGGAAGGGTTGGCTTCGCCTCTGAAGGTTCGCTATTATTCCAAGTCTCCTCCATGTGTAGATAATGTGTCTCGCTGTGGTTCTGTGGAGACCCAGAACCTTAGAAACAGCTTTGTTACCCTTCCCAGACTGAAGGACTGTGTTGACTCTTTTCAATCCTCATCTTCCTCATCTCCTCTGGACCTCCTTTTGATGTTGGCTCAGAATGCTACTGGTGACACCAAAGAGCCAACTTCCTGCTTTTGTCGATTGAAGCGGTGCTGATTGAACCGGACCGGCAGGGATCAGTTAGAATTGATGTGGTTACTGAACTGCGTTCATAGATTCAGCGATTTTCCTCCCCAGAAATTACATGTAAATTTATTTTTAAGTGAGGAAATACCTTATAACGCAGGTTCTTCAGGTAACGGACAACCTTTTCACCCGACTATATTTTGAAATCCTAGTAGATCTTTGTGTGACGAAGATATGGGTTCATTTTGGGAAAGTTCAGTTGCGTATCGTCCGCCACTAGAGGCTCTCCAAAGGTTTTCTGGCCATAATTTCTCAACTGTCGGTCCAATTTAGTCCAAATTCACCTCATCAGAACCGCCTCAAGGTCAAATCTGAAATGTATTTGTCATGTGACTCACTAGGGGAAACCTTATACGTTTTAACTTTTTGACCGTTAGCCCCCCAACCATTTATCCGATTGTGTCCAAATTGGCTCAAATGGATCTTCACAAGGAGTTTTATCTTGTATTTATATTATTTCACTGTAAAAGTTCATATTTTACTCACTAGGGGGAAGTTGTTGGTTGTTGGTTGTTCTGGGTTGGTTTGTTTTTTACAAAAAACACTGATTTCTGGACATAACTTCCTAACCGTTGGTCTGAATTAGTCCAAATGTGCCTCAAGGAGATTTTATGTTGTAATGTTTTACTCACTAGGGGGGCTTTTTTTTTTTTTGCAAAAAAAAAATCTACTTTTTTTTTTGTTTCTTTTTCCATCATAACAATAACTGTCGGTCCAATTGTGTCCAAATGGACCTGATATGAACCAACTCAAGGAATTCTGTCCTGTTTTATTCCTGAGCTCAGAAGAACTTGTTAACTGTATTTATCTGTATTATTGAGTCAGTCTGGGATCTGATCCTAGAGCAGACTGCTTCCATAGACTGTTTGAGATTATTAATGAGTCACATTTAATCCATGTAGTTCAATCAGGGGAGATTGCTTGTACAATGCGGGGGGACTGGGGTCTTTTCTGGGACATGATCTGTGGTCGATGTGACGTTTGATTATATTAACGATGTCGATTGTCATGTATTTCTTTGAGACACCAAAAAAAACATGAATATAAACCTCAGAAGAAGAAAAACAGATTCTGCACAGACTTCTGCTGATGTTTGATTTCCCCCACGTGGGTCCCGATGACGAGGGAACGCTCCAACCGTTCAGTCAACATGTTGCATGTCAGTCTGTGAAGCTTCAGGTACCAACCAGACCAGATCTAATAAAACCAACCAGCGCATTTAAAAAATGTACAGAGTGAGACTTTTTTTCAATTACGGAGTGAAAACATTCCCCATATGTCCAAAATTTCAATGTGTGAGAAGTGAATATTACCAGAAGCAGAAGAGAGACCACCCAATCAAGGGTTGAACGTGCCAATAAAGCACCAGAGGGGGATTTAAGTGTTGCTCTTTTCATGTGGTGCTCGCGTTTCAAAACTTAAGCCGTCTGTCCTGCGAACTCTGAACCGTCTTTAATGTGGCGTGGCGTCTGCTCAGTCTGAACATCCTGTTCTTCCTCCTCCGCGTCATTACCGATGCTTGCTGTTAACCCACTTCCACCGCGGTTCACACGAGGACAAAGTCCAGAGGGATCCTGCCTGGTGGCTCCATGTCGGCCATGATTCCAGCTGCTTTTATGGCTCCAGTGGCCCCAAAAAACAACGACTTAAATTTAAATAGTTTTTTAATTCTGTAGCTGGTCATGACGACCACGCAGTTTCGGAGGACATCAAGTGAGATTATCTAGTTTCATGAATCCTCTGTGTTCACAACAACTTCGTTCAGAGGGGATTCTCTATATCTGAGATCTGGAAAGTGTTCGTAACAGGTGAAAAAAAAGAAGAATGGGACTGACCTTCCAAGTTCTGGACTGAATCCAGTACTTTCTTGCACTCAGGCCTACGGGGTTATAAAACCCGATTATGATCCATGGAAAAGGTCTTGCGTTATCACATCAACACGAAGGATCTGCTGTGGCGCTGATGACGATGACGAGGATGATGTCAATAACATGCCCAACTGTTGGGAATATTTTTTAATCCCCTCACAGTTCAGGAAACGTTCAGAATTTGGCACATAAACCCTTTTCCCTCAGGTCATCAACATCAACACAGGACTCACCGTGAGACGGGTCGGAACATGGTCCGAGTTTGACTCAGTAAATCTCCTCATGCTGTGGCTTCATTTTGTTTTCACTGCATTACGAGACAATTGCGTGAGACGCACACAAACATGCAAATGTTTTAGTAAATAAGACCTCAGAATCAGATAAGTCAGAGTCCCAGCAATCAACTTCATTATCTGGTGAATCTCTGAGGTGAGGAAAGTCGAGGGCAGCAGCAAAAACAAAACAAAAAAGAAAAAGAAGTGCAATGACTTCGTGCAAGTTCTTGTCTTATGGTCTCATCTTCACCGGGGGTCTCCTCCCAACGACCCTGGTGTGTGGCATTTACCTCTCAGACTAAGATATGGTTTCCGAGCAAACTTCAAAGGCACCAGAAGGCAAATCATTCGTCCCACAGTCGGTGAGAACTGACGAGAATAAGTGATGATGAGGCATCAGGCCGAGATCAGAGAAGATCCCGCCTCAAAGGTAAAATCTCAGGTCACGGCTGTGGACAGGTAGTGGATTTCACCGGAGGAGAACCCAGCAGTATCAAGCGGTAGTAGGAGACCCAGGGCTTTGGAGGAAGCTCCTCGTCCGCATCGGCTTTGTGCATGTGTTCTGACCTGTTGAAATGAATGTACCCTCCTCCTCCTTAAACCAACTGTATGACATTTGGAAGTGAAAATAAAACTTTCTACGACTCCTATAGTCCATAATAGGATTATATGTTGGCTTTGTTCAGGGACTTCCGGGCTTGTGGTTGGCTCTGAGCTCCCGCTAGCTTTAGCCGCCCTGCTAAGGTTAGCAATGACTAACCCTTACCATAAGCAATTGTTAGTAGCAGTCGTACTAAACACCAGTGTCAACGCAGCTCATCCACAAGACACGTCCGATGGTTTTTTTTAACGGGGATTTAGCAAGTTATTCTGCGGAGAACACTGAAGAGGTGTGTCCTACCCTGGTCTCCAGCTCAGACGGGAACTTGGTCTGGAACTGGCACACGGTGCCGTTGCTGTAGTCTCTCTGAATGAA
The DNA here is from genome assembly GCA_009660295.1 of Lophius piscatorius. Lineage (NCBI taxonomy): Eukaryota > Metazoa > Chordata > Actinopteri > Lophiiformes > Lophiidae > Lophius > Lophius piscatorius. The sequence goes on along the minus strand of VRLP01001968.1, from coordinate 58,766 downwards.
AACCTTGGCAGTGATGGCTGCCTGTTGCCTCATGTCCTGCAAGCTGTGAGTCTGTGAAAACAGGACATTACATAGATACATAAATGAATACCAGACAGAGTAGAGCGCCGGAGCGCCATCTGGACCCTCTGACTCTCCCGGAGTTATTTAGTTTTTGCAAATATGAAATAGAGTGAGCACAAGATATTTATTTTGTGTCTTTGTTCATTCACAAATGGAAATGTATTTCGATATATATATGGTGATTTCTTTGTGTTTCATTTATTTACGCTGAAATAAAATATTTAGAGTGATTATTCGGTCGCAAATACTAATTTATTTTAATTCTTGGTTATTTATGTTGACCTGAGATAGAAGATGGTTATTAATTTGCCATAAATGGAGTAAGTGACAAACTTTTGTTGAACCCAGCCCTTCCGCCACCGCAAGTAAATTCTCAACCTGTGCAAAACAATGTTTGTTATTTATTTCAACTATTTCATTTAACTTTTGCACTTCTCCTCTGTCTGTCAATCACCTGTAAAGCACATTGAACAACATTTCCTTTGTTCCGAAATGTTCTATACGGATACAATCTTATTGCTTGGTTGATTGATTGATTGATTGATTGATTACCGGAGGTAGACAGAGTACCAAAATATTCTACTCGAGTAAAAGTATCATTACTTTGATGACATTTTACTTAAGTACAAGTACGTTTACCAGACTTCAAATTTACTCCGGTAAAAGTAAAAAGAAGTTCTTTTAAAATGTACTTAAATTACAAGTAACTAAGTTACATTTTTAACAGCGGTAGGGGGGGGTATCTCGTCTGTAGTGCAAATTAATATAATCAATCAAATCATTGATTGATTGATTGACAGAACTAAACCCTAAACCGGCTCTAGTGACCCCAGATTTAATTGTAAACACTCTATTTTTCTGCTCTTGATGATCCATTGTGCTGCCCATGTGTTAATTATCAGAAGATCTTGGCATTACAGAACTCCTGTCATCAACGAGTCTCACTGACGTCACTGGATCTGTTATGATCAAGCCACAGCATTCCCTCTGCTGATCTGGGATCCAGTTGTGCAGAACGATAGAACAGCGCATTGTCAGTTACTCATCAAACCTGATCAAGCTAGAGGAAACAAACAGCTTCAGCTTCTCGTAAAAACAACACTTCGCCGATGTGGCGTTTATTAATCGTTATAGGAACAACCAGCATATTAGCAATGCTGCTAAGGTAATGGAGCGACCACTGAGCTAACGCGCCGGTCCTGTACAATTCTCTTTCTGGTATTTCTGAAGAAAATATTCCTCGGAAGCGGGAATAACATGTAATATCATAACTAAATTGTTTTAGCAGCACTGACGTACGAAGGTTAACGTTCAAAACCATTCTTGGCTCACCTCTGCCATGTTGAACCGACGTTCTGTTTATCTTCCGCTAACGACCTTAGCAAGTACCACAAAATAACCTTCCGGGTGGAACTATGGAGCTGCGAAACGGTTCCGGTTTGACAACTAGGAACGAGAGATACACACGTGCTTGTATTTAGTTCTAGCGAGAATAACAAGTGCTTTGGAAAAACCAAACACGTGACCTGAAATATCCCAAATATTCTGAAGTACTTAATTTGAATATTTTTTATTTATGAGGTTGTTTGGTTTCTATTCATAACAGAATCCAGAGAAGTCGGCGTTCCCGGATTCCAAATATGCCAGATCCCAAAAGCAACAGATGTACCAATAAATATATCACTATTTCATTATATGTTCCAGTAATTAAATACTTAAATAAGCAAAAACAATTAATATAGAAAATATTGTGACATTCCATTCAGTTTGAAGAAAGTTTGACGTGTACTAGAGACACAATGTAAAAACTTTTGTTAACCCTTTAATGTTCTGCTCAACTATTTGGTTGAGAACATTTTGAGTCTTTAATTGTTATGTGACAATGTGACAGGACCTGTTTATATGAGCCAAAGAGTAAGGGGCCAAGGATGGAGCCCGGGGAGAGGCCACAAATGAAAGGGGCCATCTTTGGAGGAGGCATTAATCATGGCTATTCAGAAAATCCTATTCAGTTTTTTTGGGCATTTTAAGGCATGTGAGAATTTACTAAATAGAATTATGTAACTTGATGCGTATAAAAAAATTTGATTTCTAAAAAAAATGCTTTACATAAGGTCGGAATGTTGAGTTAATGTAATTGAAATTCATGAAATACAAAATTTCACCCCTGAATAATCGTATAAGTCTGATCTAGCTAGCTTGACCAAAAATAAAGAGACACACACACAGAACCTAGATTTGCATGAATATAAAAAGAATGACTTCTCCAGTGCAGGACTTTGAGGCGTCTATCCTCATATGGTGGGGGAGAGACCACTAATTAGCACAATCAGCTCGATAGCCCACAGAACTGGTTTTGCATCTGCTCAGGACCCCCCCCCGTCAGAGATTACACTCTGATAGAAATATTGTTTTGTGCGTTCTCCCTGGAGTAAAACATCTGTTCCACTGTGGGTATTTATAGAAAGAAAGCACACCTGAATAATTCTCCTCGGTAAGTGTCACCTACGGCGGGTAATGATAGCACATATTAAATTCCTCAGTCTGCTGTGTTTTTTTTTTTTTGTTTTTTTTTCTTATGTTTTTTGGACCATTTCTGAGCTTTTGATGGCTTTGCCTGAAACATCTGTGTCTAACCATAATCCCTCTCCACTCTGCTGAAGAATTAAGCAGTCGTTGGCAAAGACAGAGACAAATTAAAGGGAACACTTCGCACTAAATAGCACAAGGGGATTTTCTCATCAGGAGCCCCCCAGCCTCCAGACAGAATCCCGAAGATCAATCGCTTCACACGTCTTCGTTCTCGGCGCTGGAATTGTGCTTCATGCACTCAAACACGTACAGACGGAAGGTCAGGTGGAGTCGGTGCCGTCGGACCGACACCAGAACGGTCTCTTAAAGAATCATCCAGGGTGAATGTTGAGTGGATGGATGTGAACTTTAATTAACATTTCTGCTTTTTGCTCAGGTTTTTATATAGTTATTATTATTTTATTTTTTATTGATGCTTTTATCTGCTTTTACTTTGAAGCACTTTGAGATTTGATCCAAATGTAAATTGCGTTATAAATTAAATGTATTATTATTATTATTATTATTATTATGTGGAAAGAACGGAGACGGTCGGTATTCGTGTAGTAGGGATTCGTTTTGTTCATTTTATTGTGTTCAATCAAGACTTCTCTTTGAAATCAAGATCTCATCTAGAATAAAGACCGAAGAACAGAACATACAGTCAATTATTATTATGATTATTGTAATAATTGTGATTATTATTATTAAGGCTATTAGTATTATGATAATCATTATTAGGATTATGGTTATTATTATAATTATTATCATCATTATTATTATTATCATCAATATTATGATTATTATTATCATTATTATTATTATTATTATTATCATTATTAACATTATTATTATTATCATCATTATTATTATCATCAATATTATTATTATTATTATCATCATTATTATTATTATGGTTCTTATTATTGTTACGATTATTATTCTAATTATTGTGATAATTATTATTATTATTATTATGGATAATTCTTTTCTTTATTATGATTATTGTTATTACGATTTTTATTATTTTTATTATCATTTTGTTATTATCAATATGATTATGATTATTATTATCGTGGTGATGATGATGATTATGATTAGCATTTTTTGTGTTATTAGTTTTATGATTATTGTTATGATGATTATTATTTTTATTATTATTCACACCCCCACATAAACACCTCATTATTTCACAAACACAAACACTCTAGTTAAAAGAGTGAGACGCGTCGGTTAAAGAAGAAGTTACCAGAACTTTAAGAAAATCATTTAGATGGACGAGACGCTGTAGCTTTAACCTTTTAAAGTATTTCAGGTCATTACAAATAATGGGAAACAAGTTACGTCACCAAAATGTAATCACCTCCAGTACGTGCCGAATCCTACCTGTCAGTAAAGTTTCATGCAAATCCGTCAGGAAGTTTTTCCCTAATCTTGTTGACAAACAAACAAACACACAGCAATGAAACCCCCCCCCCCCCCCCCCCCCCCCCCCCCCCCCCCATCCATTTTTATATGACTTGCTCCTTTAAAGTAACTTTCTGAATGGAGTATTTCTGCGCCGTGATGTTTGAACATCCCAATACTTGGACTTACTGCTGTAGCGTTTTATTCCACTCAGCTGCTTCTTTTCACAGAGATTGAAATCAGTGCAGAGAAATCCAGACGCCAACAGGAGTTTATCCACGAAGAGAGGAGCGATCCTCCGGCTGCTGCTGTGTTTACCTCCTTATATTCTCTAATGTTCCCTCTGGCTCCAAACTGCTCCTCCTGTGAACCGACACCGACAGCCAAGTAGAAACAGAATAAAACAAAATAGTCCCGGGTTGACATCATGGTCATTTGTTCCACTTATCCCATTATATTGACATAATTCTGTAAATACGCATCAATAAATCCGTGACGTTTAGTGACCCCTGTTGGCAGCCGGTAACTCCGGCAGTTTAAATAAAATGTGAACGTTATTAAAAGGCATTATTCTTCCACGGATTTCACCAAAATAAAGGCTTTTTTACGACCTGGAGTCACGGCATCGCTTATGAATCATGAAGCGGCGACTTAATCCTCGATTAAATGGAAGAACTTTGGCGAAACGCGCAGAAAAATAAAAATAAATTACAAGTTAGTTAATGAGGAAAATAATGAATGTTGGATTTGGACCGGACTGGAATGTCGAGGGCCTGAACCGCCAAAATGTCTTTTCAGACATGCCGGGACCGGAGCGCACAAATTTAACCCTTTGATGTCCTCATGGTGAGTTTTTAGTGAAAAGCTACGTCCCAGCGGCAGCATGTATAAGCTAAAATATAAGGGGCCGAGGACGGAGCCTTGGGGGACACCGCAGGTTCAAAAGGGCCCATCGAGGAGGAGGCGCTTACCTGTCGCTATTGAGAACGTCGTATTTGATGAGGAGGATTTTCTCAGGTGTTTTAAAGCCTTTGTAAAATTAATAAACAACATTATATAACTTGATACAAACAACAACGAAAAAAGTCTAATAAGAGTCAAATAGTTTCTAAAAACAAGCTTTACCCAAAAGGTTGAGCTCATTTCTTTAAACTTGACTATTTTATATTTTTATATGAAATTATTTTATAATCTAGATTTTAAAAAAAAAAAATTTTTTTACTGTTTAAAAACATGTTTGAAAAATTTCGAGTTTCTAAGATATTCAAATCAATCGCAGAACTGAAATAAGCAAAGACATATATATATTTTTTTTTTCCTTGGTGAGGTCTCTTTTAAAGGATTAAAAACATATATTAATAAATATATATAATATGTGCAGTTTTCATTATCTGAACGTATTTCTGTATATTTATTATATTTCAGTCGTCGTCATAACTTAAGTGTTTTATTTCTGTCACAGTCGTTCATATACGCGTATAAATATAGAGGAGTAGTAGAGACCCAACCAAAGCGTCAGTTCTGTTGATAACGTTATACTATTATTATTATTATTATTATTATTATTATTATATTATTATATTATGGAATCCTGCTCGCTGCATCCGTCGCGTCCGCCGCCGCAGATCTTTCGTTTTTGAAAGAATTACCCAAAAACGATTTCATGGATCATTTTCAAAGTTTATACCCACATAGACCTTATTGTGAGGAAGAACTGGAGTGATTTTGGAAAAGGTTAGTTGCATATTTCTGGCCCTAGGGGGAGCTTTATCTCAAATTGTTTCCAGCTATAATTTCTCAACCGTTGGCCTAATTTAGTCCAAATTTGGCGCGTGTGAATCGACTCGAGGAGATCTATCCTGTATACATTTGGTTTTCCTTTAATAGTTCATATTTTACCCACTAGAGGGAGCTTCAACTTCCTAACCGTTCATCCAATATTTTACTCTGGTAGGTCATATTTTACTCACTAAAGCAAAAACCATTTCATGGATCATTAGCAAACTTTACAGCCCCATAGATTTTAGTGCCAGGAAGAACTGGAGTGATTTTGAAAAAAGTCGTTTGTATGCTTCTGACACTAGGGGGAGCTTTACCTCCATAAGTTTGTGGGCGACAATTTCTCAACCATTGATCCAATTTAGTCCAAATTAGGTGCGTATGAATTGAATTGAGGAAATAACTTTGTTTCTAACTTGGGGAGTTAAATCAGGGGGATTGCTTGTACAAAACAGGGGATTGGGGACTTTTCATGGATAAACCCTTGCTGTCGTCCTTGAAATGTAGTCGAAGTTTGATGGCAACATCTAGAAAAAGCAGCGTAATCCTCGGCCAAGGGCCAAAACTTTCCCCTTAACCTACTTTGTTTCTTCCTCTATCATCCTCTTCATGTGTTCAGCACCTTGTTTGATTCTCTGCTCCACACTCATGATCTTAAACAGACATTGTTGTATAATTTCCTGATCCTATGGATAAAACATCAAAGGTCCAAGGCACAACAGTAGCCAACGTTTACAATGTCATGAAAATACGCCCTGTGGTTCTTTCCGGAATCTTGTTTACAAACAAACAAACAAACAAACAAACGTACACGAAAATGTCACGATCTGTAGGATATTCCCGGCAGATGTGGTTGCCAGAATTTTAGGGTAAAAAATACGGTCACCATGTACAAGATATTACGGAAAATAACCATAAAAAAAACGATAAAGAAAGTCAACTTTTTTATCGAAATTATGGGATGCTGTTGCTAAATGGGTAAAGTTGGTTATTTATGTTTTCGTACCAGTAAAACACGTAATTTATACAGAATAATACTTTTACAGTAACGGCCATCTTGTTACATGATGGCATCGGCATATGGCTTCCGATGCAGCAGCAGAGGTGGTAACAGAGGCGAATGGGACTTCTACATAAAAGTGAAAGCCTGGATAGCAATGTGGCGTCAAATGTCTTTGAGAGTGAGATTTTAGGTTTTTCACATGTTGAAGAAGGATGAACTTTTTCTCCTGGATACAAAACTTTATCTTGTTCACAAAATCTCATGGCGACTACTTTTTTTTCTTCCTACCTAACAAACAAACAAACAAGTGAAAATATAACCTTCATCGCAAGGTAATTAATACCAAATCGTACCGCGCATAATTGACAGGGTTAAAATGCTAGGATTGATCTGGGCACTAAAAAAACAACTTTATTATTTGAATCATTTGATTTCAGCAGAATCTAGTGTGACTTAAAATAATAACTATAGAGCGATAAAAAGCCATAAATGCAGTTAAAAAACATACAAACGTATCAAAATGTATAAATACGTTGAATATTATGTAATAACTGATTAATAACTATGTCGTATACCAATTTACAATCATAAAATCATTTTTAATTAATGACTTATTCATTTATTATTGCTTTTCTTTACGTATAATTGAGTTGGACGTTCTTAATTATTGAGAATAAAGTAGATTTTTTGTTTTGTTTTATTTCCCCAGAGTCATCCTCTAATCCCAATCGGTTGAAAGCGTCTTTACGCGGCGGCGCGCGTTGAATGTTTTGGGTCTGAAGAAGGCCAATAAACGAAATCCAGAAATCCCAGCACATACCCCTGTAATTATTGAGTCACTGGCGTTCGTCAGCCAACACATCTCCCACCACAGAGAGCAGGCGTATTATTGAATCTCCTGATTTAAAGTTTATGACAGTAAGTATAAAGAGTCTCTTTAAAGGCTATAGGTTCACTCTAGGCGCGTATCTCCCATTGTTTTATGTACGCCTATCACAAATCCCTCGCGCCAGCCTCACGTTTCCAGCGTAACGACGTGAGGTTATTACCTCGCCCCCATACGACTGATTTACATCAGATGTGGTCGACCGCTCGCGTTCTGCAGCCTGTGGAGATTCCAAAATAATAATAAAAAGAAAAGAAAATCACTTTCTTCAAAATGCCTGGGAAGGATTTAAAGGAGAACATAGATGCATCGAAATGTTTATTAGCTGTTTAATATCCTGTTTAGGATGTCGTTTATCAGTTTGCTGTTTTTAAGTCCCTCGGTTTAAGTCAGCGTTCCCCGTAGGATCCAATCCGCCGCCGTCGCCGCCGCCGCCGCTCCGCTACAGGATTTTAAAACGCGCAAACACGATGCATAAAAATCTGCTAATATGCATAATGTTTGCGCCTAAAATTTTATTTCTGGTGACAAAAAGCCTTCCTCTGCGGTGCAAAAGGCAAAACAAAAGCCAAAGCTCCCTATTCATTGTAGCAGGATGTGGGTTGCCCTCATGTCGGGCGTGTTTTGACTGGGATCGGGGAATCAGATTACCTCATATTTCATTCAACGGCCCGAGAGGCATTAATCATCCCGTTAAATCGGGACAGTTTTATAGTGTTGTGTGTGAGAGCGCTTATAACCCGCATAACTCTCCTGCTCACTTAAGGCCCACGGACCCAAATGTCCAACTTAACAAGCAGAATTTTTTCTTTTTTTTTTTACAGCTGGGCATTTCTGCGCCGTTCCATCGACCGAGACGACAAAAGAGGCAGTCAAAATTTTCTTGCTTTAAACCCCCCCCTGTCTTAAAATAATGTTTTTTTCAGGCCCAAACAAAGATGTGAAATCCATCAGCGGACGGAACCGTCGTCCACGGCAGCAAAGTACGTCCCCGAAGAAAGTCCCCGTTCCTCTGCATTACGCAAACGATCCCCCTGATTGACCTTGAAGGTTGACCACCAGGTTTTGTAAAAAGAACAAATAAATTAATAACATATAAAAAAAAAAACATTCATACGCATCAAATTTGGTAAAAATAACAGATGGTTGAGAAGTTTTGTCAAAAAATGTAGTTTTTAGCAGAGTCAACGTTAATAAATACTTTAATGTATTCATTATTTATTTATTTAATTTTGAATATCCCCGACAGCAAGTATCTCCCAGAATCTCCCCTGGGGTGTTTCAGAAATCTCCCTTATGGAGCTCCGCATATTAAATGTACCTCATTAATAATCCCAAACAGTCAATATTGACTCAACCAAACTATTTTTATGAAGTCAACAACACCAGTGAGTGAAATATGAACAACAACAGACAAATACTAAAACTATCAGAGTAAATAATACAAGATAGATCTCCTCGATTTGATCCATATGCACCAAATCTGGATTAAATAATAATCATATTAAAAAAAAAACTAAATAAAACTAAGTCTGAATGTTTACTGCCTCACAACAAAGTGGAAAAATAATTAAGGCTTGGTCCGTTAGCTTAATGCTAACATATAGCGGGAATTGCCATGTACGTGCTAACTTAGTTAGCATTGGCGGCGAGACCATAATCAAACGATAAACGAGTCTTCTGTAGGATGTAAAACATTCCGGGTTTGATCAGAACCATGTGAAGGGTTCTGGTTAAAATGTCATGAAACATAAATGTAAACAGTTATGTTCATATCAGCATTGCTTTATAGTTTTTGATTTCTTAAGGTGGAATGCAACCAATTCTTATTTAATGGGTACATAATATCGTCTGAAGTCGATCGCAGGTCCCTGAATCGAATCGCGTATATCGTATCACGTATCGATTTGATTTAACTGAGAGTCGATATATAATATTGCATTGTAATGAAACCACTAATAAAACGCGACGTATGATAGCTCTATTCAAGTTCATCCATTGAACCGATCTTTCCCAAAATCAATCCAGTTCTTCCTCGCACTAAGTTCTGTGAGGGTATAAAACTTGAAGATGATCCATGAAACAGTTTTTAAGTTATCGCCGTAACAAACACAACGTTTTGTCCATGACTGAAAGATATATTTGACTTTGATCTCTTTTTTTTTTTTTAAACTGGTAGAAGCTTCCCTGTTGGTCAGGAAATGTATCCCTTATGCACCAAGACAATGAAAGAATTTAAGTTTGCGCTCGCAAATCAGTGAAATGAATTAATTGGAAATCCACCAGTTGGACGTTGTTTCTATCTGCTTGTAATTACAGTCGCAGTCGCTCTCCAGAAAACTTCTTTGGAGACTTTAAGGAAATGATTTTCAACTTTTAAAAAAAAAGTAGGGGGGGAATATGGAATAGAATAATTATTTGGATTTAATGCAATTACGCCAAAGATGTTTTCATTTTGCCTCAAGTTACTGCCAAATTGCATTGTTCTTTCCCACAGACCCATAAAAGGAATTCTCAGCAGAACAATGAATGAGTAGGGGTCCAAATGAGGCTTTGCTCTTGAAAGAAGTTTTCGTTTCCCTGAACTTTGCTCCAAATGTTGTAATTCTTTCAAGCAGATACGAGGAAAAACCCAAGAAAACTAGGCCTCCGCTGTCGTCACTAAGAGCAAGGGCGTACCCCGAAAAGCCCCGATTCCCCTGCGTAATACAAGGTATTGACATCAACGCGAATGTGAGGTGTTGTACAAAAAAATTCATAAGTACCAAATTTGGATAAACTGGGCCGATGGTAAAGAAGTTAAGTCAAAAAAACACGTTTTTTTGTAAAAAAATAAAAAAATAAAATTTTAAATTCCCCCAAGTAGATAAAATCTGAACTACAAGAGTAAAACATTATATATACAAGATAGATCTCCTCCATATGATTCATAAGTACTAAATTTGGACTAAATGAGATCAATGATTGAGAAATTACGGCCCGTAAAACGTTTGGGAAGTTGGGAAGCTCCTCCCAGTGTCAGAAGTATACAAACCCACCTTTCCCCAAAAACCCTCCAGTTCTTCCTCGCGTTAATGTGGGCATGAAATTTGAAAATGATCCATGAAATTGTTCCCATAAATATTTTCCCCCTAGTGAGTAATGCACCAAAATTTGGACTAAATTACACCAACGGTTGATCAATTATATCCGAAAACATTTTGAGATAAAGCTCCCCCTGGGTAAAGAAATATGCAACTAACCATTTCCTTACATCGATCCAGTTCTTCCTTGCACTGAGATCTATGTGGGTATGGAATTCAGAAATGATCCATGAAGTTGTTTTTGAGCAAACACGTTCGGATCTTCATCGATTTGATTCATACGCACCAAATTTGGACTAAATGAGACATTTCTCTAATGTTGAGGAATGATTTCCCCTAAAACTTTTGGGTTAGCTTAATACAGTTAGCTAGTTTTTCTGAGCTCAGCAATAAAACAAGACAGATTTCCTCGTGTCGATTCATAGGAGCCAAGAATTTAGACACAATTGGACCGACGGTTAGGAAGTCTTCAACAAAAAAATTCCCCTAGTGAGTAAAATATGAACTTTACCAGATGGATCTCATTGCTTAGATTCATTTAAGCCCATATAAACTAAATCGGAGAAACTTCGGATCACCGTCGGTCCGATTTTGTCAAACTTTGATGCATATGAAGCGACTCAAGGAGATCTTTCTTTTAGACGTCATATATTACTGTCACTTTTCATAAGTGGGAACTTTTTAGCCTATTTTTTCACTGTAACTTCCCAGCCATCAGTCCAGTTGTTGCCTAAATCTGTCTTGTTTTATTCCCGTTTTTTTCTAACGATTTAGTCCAGATTTGGCGCATATGAATCGACTCAAAGAGATCGAACTTATCCTCACTTATGGAAGCCTTTTCAGGTCACCGTGGAATAAAGAATACAGTCTAGACCGTCTCATTTTGGAAAGTACCTGGAGATCACCTTTGCTGTAATTTGGCCATAAAACAAAATTGACTTGACTATTTTTCGATCGTGCACCGATGGAGGAGAAGCAGGAGAGTCGACTTATCGGGTAGACGGGAAGAATCATCAGTGACTTGCAGTAATTAGAACCATTTTAAAAGCCTGTTTAGACCAAAAAATCTTTTTGTTGGGTTGGCAATCCTCTATTTCTCAATCAGACGTCAAACCTCCACGCGCCCGCCGCCACTAAGTGTAAGATCAGGACAGCATTTATTGTTCCGCGGCAGCTTTGCAGACGCGGTAACTCAAGTGTCTCATGTGGGACACGCGATAATTATCATGATTTAGAATGGTTAGTTGTTGTTTTTCGCCCAAACAGCAGACTTTGTGTTTTTTTCCCCTCATACTAAAGGGGGACGTGTGGGGTCTGTCCGTCCACATGGACATACCTAACGAGGACAAGAGGGACAAGGACTTTCTCCTCAGCATCACCTCTGCAAAAAACAATCATTTCACGCCGAATGAAAGCCTTTAATGTCAAATGCACTGTTAAAAAAATGAGTTTCCCTGGACTATAAGATTCTTCTTTTGCCTCCCGCATCGGAAGAAGAAGAATTTGCATCGCGGCTTCATGTAAAATTGAAGAAAACGAAAATACAGAGTAGAAAAAATATACATGTGTATAGACGTATGCATGCTTGTACATATATATGCAATAAAGATAATACAAGAAATAAAGAAATAACCAAAAATAGTAGGTAGAGCATCCGAGGCGGAATAGTAGCGTCATCGTTAGTCAGGAATCTAAACAACGTAAACAGAAAAGATAAAGTGTTTATTACAAAAGATGACACAAAAGGTAATAATTATTTTTATTCTATTAGAAAAGAAGAAGAATAAACCTTCTTTGGAGTCTGTTTGCTGGTGGTGGCGGCGGCTGATGACGCTGCTGAGGCTGACGAACAATGAGGCTGACTGATCTGCGAGGACTAGGTGGAGATGGTGGCGGAGCAAACTCACTGCCGCTTAAGAAAACAAGTACAAGTTTATAAAGAAAAGATGGTCCACAAAATAGTTTTTGAGTTATCGCGTTAACACGAAGGATCTACGGCGACGGTGGAGATTCCATAATAATGATTAAAGACGTTTTCTAGGACTACGTCCCGCTGCTAAGAGTTTGAGATTGTCCACATCGGAAAATCCGGTGAATTTAGCTTCAAGGTGGGAAACAGGAAGTCGGTATGTCGGACCACGGCTGGACCGGGTCGTCATCTTAGCCGTTTTTACAGGTTGTCGACTCAAAGAATGAGAACCGTCTGTCTGTCTGTTTTTACTGTTTTTTTCCATCACCTGTGTCGACACACGCCTGCGGGCTGCCGGGTGTCGCCTCAGACGGTTTCCTGCACACTCATTTCATCGGATTAACAGCGGCACAACAAAACGGCCCGCTTTGTTTGCTTTTCCACAATAATCTCCGGTCCGACGAATCGCCGGCCAACTTTCCTCTCGTGAAACCGCAGAAATGTGGCCTCTACGCATGATGTCCGTGAAGCTGGCCATCAGCGCCGTCTGTGCGGCGTGTTCAGGCCAGGACAGGAAGTAAGGCAGAGAGGAAAGTGTCTGATCCGTCAGTGAGTGTCTTCATCAGTTCTTCACCGTTCTTCAGGTTCCTGCAGAAGTTTCTGCTCCGATCACAGACGTTCTGACACTGGAGTCAGGCTCTCCGCGTGGTTTCTCCTCTGTGTGTGTGTGTGTGAGCGTGTGTGTGTGTGTGAGTGTGTGTGACTGTGTGTGTGTGAGTGGGAGTGTGAGTGGGAGTGTGAGTGTGTGAGTGGGAGTGTGTGTGTGTGTGTGTGTGTGTGAGTGTGAGTGTGTGTGAGTGTGTGTGTGTGTGTGTGGGTTTTTGAACACCTCTAAATGATGATCCAGATTTTGAAGATGACTCTCTTTCATTAAATCCCTGAAAAGTTGTTAGTATTATGAATTTAATTTACTTCATATGAATCGACTCAAGGAGATCAAACTGGTTGTTGTAGTATTTGACTGTAATTGTTCATAATTCACTCATTAGGGGTCTTTTTGTGTGACAAAAACACTTTTTTTTAAACCTGACTTCCGAACCAAATGTGTGATTAAGTTCAAGTTGTCTCATATAAATCTACACCAGGACATTTATCCTGTATTTATAATACTTCACTCTAATAGTTCATCTTTTACTCACTAGGGGGACTTTTTTGGGTATCACAGATGACAGTTGTCATACAGATAGGTGTTTGTTACAGATGACAGTTGTCATACACAATAGGTGTTTGTTACAGATGACAGTTGTCATACAGAATAGTTGTATGTCACAGATGACGGTTGTCATACAGGATAGGTGTGTGGGGCAAATTACAGTTGTCATACACAATAGGTGTTTGTTACAGATGACAGTTGTCATACAGAATAGGTGTTTGTTACAGATGACAGTTGTCATACAGAATAGGTGTTTGTTACAGATGACAGTTGTCATACAGAATAGATGTTTGTCACAGATGACAGTCGTCGTACAGAATAGATGTTTGTCACAGTTGTCATACAAAAAGGTTTTGCACATATGATGAAGATGTTGCACACAGTCAGATATTGTACGTTGTCTAACATTAATGGAGACGTCTGTATTGGGGAAGAATGTGGGGTTGGATGGAGAGACTCTAGCGAGGGAAGATTCTGTGGTGAAGACAAACGGCAGCAGGACGGAAGGATCTGCGTTTTTAGTTCTTCATACACCGCGGGTGCAACATGTCACCATCCTCTTCAGATGTCTGACAGATTACTAGAATACATGTTTTTCTGTGAAACCAGAGACGTCTGTGTGGACCCAGATTCTTCCGCAGAGTAGCGGAGAGTAGAACGACTGGATTTCCCTTTGATGGAGGAACTTCTTCTTTTTTTTTTCAATCCCCAAACTTTAATCCCCCAGCGGTTTCATAGCCGACTCTCAGTCCGGGCCTCACGACTGAAAACACCCAGCCCGCACAGAAAAACGTATAACTGTTGCACAATATGAATACCGCAGGGATTAATTGCATTGTGTTGTCAGGACTCTGCGCCGCTCTGTTTCTACTTGCACCAACCGTAACCACTCTCACAAAAGAGAGCAAATTAGCGTGATCAAAGCAAAACCCCCCGCTTTTCGTAGCGATCCGCCGCCCAGCGCCGTCGTAATTATGAGCTTCATAGAAAAGGCAATCAGGACGAGCAACTCGCGCAAAACCGAGCCGTCTGGAAGGCGGATCGCTTTCATCCCCCATGAACTGCATGACATGACTCGGTCCAAGATGGAATTGTCTTCTCGCCCCTCTGGCTCCCATTACCTCGCCTCGGAGTCTCCCCGGCGGGGAAATGGTACGTTCCGTGTCATTTCATGCGGGGATTGCCGAACAATAAGTTGCCGGGAGCTGTTGTTATAAATCAGCACCCTTCCATACGTACTTTTGTATTCAGGGGTGATTTGATTTGTATTCCTGTTCTTCTCATTCCTGAATAACGATAAGATATTCTCACAAGGATGATTATTTTTCCTGGAGTTGCTCTCTTGGATCCGGTACAAAGTAAATGGTGGATTTGAGGGGCAGCCACGGTTCTGGTACTTTCACTGCTCCAAGACTGGACTATAAATTTTATTTTTTTAAAAATGTTATAACTCAATCTCAAATAAAAACCCGATCCTGAAGCAACAGAAAGTGAGAAGCTGCAGAAAACACACTTAGATTTAATTTGATGAAAGGAATGGGACCAATATTATTTTTTCCCCCTCAAATCAATCTTAATACAACACTTGTACGCCTGTGAGTACTTTAAATACTATTACCTCCGCCAAGGAGGTTGTGTTTTCACTCCTGGACATTTGTATGTTTGTTTCTTTATTTTGTTTGTTTGTGAGAAGGACTAAGGATAAAACTGTAGGACGGATCTGCAGAACATGATACCCAGATGTAGGTTTTGGTATATCCTTAAAGTGACTATTTTTTGGTAACGTGTTTCACAGTCTTTACGATAAAACAAGATATTAAGCAGTTTGGAGTAGTGACGTCACAATCTGGCTATTGCTGCCTTTGTTCCTTTGATTCCTTTGATGTTCCTTTGGGGGTGGAGCCGGGTGCTCCATTTCAAGAGTTACTTTGATTCCTTTGATGTTCCCTGGGGGTGGAGCTTGGTGCTCCATTTCAAGAGTTCCTTGGACCCCTTTGATGGTCCTTTGAAGGCGGACCTGGGGACTCCATGGGCTGAACAGAGACGTTGAAGTGGAATGTGCAGGAGAAAACCTGCTACAGAGTATCTGAGAGATACTCAGAGAGTTTGTTGGAGTTGTCTGTAGATTTAGAGGCTGGTAATAACTCAGACATTAATTGAGGAAACTACATGACTTCTAAACCTTGGGTGCTGTTGTACGTTGGCGGAGGTTTGCGCTCTCTGAGTACATTTTCTAGTTATTTCCTGTAATTATTGCTACTGCTACACGACTCCTGGCGGCTCCGTTGTTGTAAACTAAGAAATCAAGGTCCAGGAGGAAAGGACTTGAAACGGTACGAATGCTTCGTCACTCCAGCGGTACGGAACTGTAGACCTGAACATTGGTACATTTTTGTAGCGTCTGTCTGTACCTCAAAAGAACATTTTTGCAGCCTTAAGTGCAAAAACGTACCTTCATATATGTATTTATACCTTATACTACCATAGAATTTGAACTTAATTTGATTTAGTTGGGGTGACGTTTCAATTTTTACCGTTTTTTTTTTTTTTACGTAAACAATTAAATTTTTGTCCGTAAACAAACCAATTTGGCTGCGGGCTGTCTTAGGTTCTAAAGCTGCGTGACATGAAATAACTCACCATACCAGCAGGTGGCAGCAGCCGTTATTTGGAAGGGCTTGGGCTCGGTTTTGACGGGCTCTGATAATATAGCGCTTATGATTCCGTACCACTCTCTTGACCCTTCCACCTTAAGGGGCTGATATCAGGGTCTCTACGTCATTTTCCTATTATTTTTTAGTGCTCAATGCTGGATTTTTTGTAGCCAAAATCCCTCTCTGAGGTCATAAACCCATTTTTGGCTCCTTTGTCTATCCAGCTGGCCCAAATGGAGAGTCCTCCTGGTTCTGTCCCACAAAAACTGTGTAGAATAACATAAACTTTGTGGTCTGGGCATGATTGTTTTTTTCATGATGTTACTGTAATATAATGACGTTAAACACGTGATAATAAGCCGCAGAACCGCCGGGATGTAAATCTGTGGGGCGGTCGGATGGTTTGTGGCGTGTCAGAAATTTTCGATCGGCTGAAATCAGCGCCTTTTTGTCTCACTGCGCCTGTGAGAAGTGGCTGCTGAGCGTCTGAGTTGCCACGGCGACACGTCGCGTTGTGTGGATAATAGATAATTAGTAGTCATAAAGTAGAAACTGAGGTTTGTGGCTGGTAGCAGCTGAACAACAAGGATAAACAAGAGAGGTTCCCAGCTGTCAGGGCGGCTGCTAGCTATCAAGCTAAGATTCTATACACTGAAACGTAGCTCCAATACCCACAATTATCTCCACGGCGTTCTAGACACCTATCAGTCCAGATACCTGTACGGTCTGTAGAAATACAGAAGTTTCGGCAGAAAAAGAATCAAGACGGCTCCTTTTTGCCTTGTTAGCCTGTTCCTGACAAACAAATTGTTTTTCTTCCTCTGGGACTTCAAACAAAACTTTATTGACAATTGTCAAAAGCGACAACGGGCTGCAAGAGCCGGACGGGTCGTACAAAGTGAGCGCAGCAATCGTGAGCTTCCGTAAACGTTTGATCCGTACAGTGTGAGTTGAAATCGGACGTCGTAGAGCGTGAGCCCAGCTTTTTATCATGATCCAGAATTGGGAAACTCGCCATTCGCTTTGGTCAGGAGTTTGTGCAAAGCAAAAATTCTGCCTTTCGGTTCGGTCCTTTGGTTAGCGAGCGGCTGCCCGGTTGCAGGTGGAGCCGGAACCGAAGCTGTGGCGGTGAAACAGACAGTATGCACCTTATGGGAGCCCTTAAAGAGCACCTCAGTGTTCCTCTGTGAGGAGAAAAGTCTCATTGATTGGTCAATGGTTATGGAAATGCCGTGTACAATGACTCTGAGATCAGCCCCCCAAACAAATCCATTGGGTCTGACTATGGGGAGCTGGATAGGAGGCAAAGGGAGGGGGGACTGAGGAGGAGGAGGAGGAGGAGGAGGGGGGGTTATATCCATGTGAAACCAGCCCAAACAAAGACTCCCTGTTCCTGAGGCCAGACAACCCCCACCTCTCCGAGCTAGATAAATAAATAAATACAAATGGAATAAGAAACCTTATACGCCCACTGAAGAGGCCTGGAAGAGAGTGAGTGACAGACAATTGAAAAGACAAATTGTTACATTGTCTTTGGGAGGGGGTTGCTGAAGGGCTGATGCGCAAAGGTAATTACCAGGAGACGTGAACCGGGGGGTCAGGGGTCGGAGTATGTCTCTGACCCCAGGTTTTAGGCCGGCACTGGGGGGAAAAGGAAGGCTGTGAATTGGGCCACTCGCCGAAACAAAATGTCTCGGCTCTCCTTTGGATGTTTTTTTTTGTTTTCTTCTTCACTTTCAATACGCTTTCATTCAATACCCCTTCCCTCCACGACAAAAAAAACAACACAAAAAAACTTTTCTCTGCTGAAAAAACCCGCTGACGAGGCATTTGTCCTGTAGCTACTCACCCATGTTTGATTTAATTGCTTTTCCACCCCTCGGTGCCACAGCTCTCAGCGGAGCGGCTCTGACGGACAGTGCTGGAAGCCCGAGGGGAAGGTACTGTTATTTTGACAGTCAGGCGAGGAGACGTGGTTGACCTGACCCGCGCTCACTTGGCCAGCTTTCCCATGGTGCTGAAGGCTCTGGGAACTGGATGGCTGGGAATAAAGTCATCCTCATATCTGGCCTCCGGTACTTTGGGCCTCCTTTCCGTTTGGTTGAAAGGGAAGCCTGGTTCCAAAATATGTGGAGGTTATCGTTATCAACGTCAGCATCTTCTCTCTGTTTAAACACTGAACCAGAACTCTTGTAGAACATAATGTATGTTGAGCTTTTATCTGGCATGAAGCATGGACCGGTCCAAACAGAGCGGGCGATGCCTCCGCCTCGCACCGCCAACCTCTGGGGTGAACAGAGAGATTATAACTTCACCAGATGTAAGGTAAAGCCGTAAACTTCCACTCACACTGTGCGAATCAAACGTTTTCGGATCGTCAGGATTGCTGTGCTCACATTTTACGACTCGTCCAAATCCTTCAGCCTGTCGTCGCTCTTTACGATTGTCAGTAAAGTTTTGTTCCAAAGCTCCGAGGTAGGAAAACAACGTTCGTTTGTTAGCCACATGCTAACAAGAAAGAAAAGAGCTGTCTTGATTATTTTTTGCCATCCTGTGTGGTGAAACTTCTCTCATTTTTCTAAATTTGCCGGCATAAATGGACTCGTAGGTTTCTACGACGCCGAGGACAGTATTAGTGGTCTATTTAGCAGAGAGAATTGTGGGTAAGCAAAGTTAACTATATAGCTAGCACCGCTCCGACATTTATGGGCCTTTTCCGATTCGTCCTTTCTTATTCGCCACAAACTGCACTTCTACTTTATGACTACTGATTACTTATTATTTTAATTATCACAACGCGTCGTGTCGCCATGGCAACTCTGACCCTCCGCCGCTTCTCACAGGCGCGGTGAGAAAAGAAGGCGCTGACGTCAGCCGATCGAGTCCAGACCCTGCTAAAAGTTCCGACACGCCAGAAAAACCTTTGTATCATCCAACCCTGTGGGGGGGCTGTTCATCGGCCGTCGTGATCCCGCCTGCACTGCGCTACAAGCTTCAAAGGACTGACACCGTCAGACGACCCGTCGGTCCTGAGGCTCATTTGCAAGTGTGAAACGGGCTGAAGTCGTACAGTGAAGGCCCGGCTTAACTTTAACTATCTTCCATTAAATGCTGTTCATTGAGCATTAATCCGTTTTTAGCAGAGAAAACAGCCGCTTCAGCAACGGAGAACATGAAGGAAAGCAGTTAGACCGAAGCAAAAGTTATAGGTTACCAAAAGACCATGGCCGAGTTCTTAGTTAGTGATGTTTAACGATTCTTCCCCACAAACACCATCAAACAGCGTGGAACTAAAAAAGAGAGAAACGTAACGAACCACAACTTGGAAATTACATCAAAAATACAAATAAAGACACAATTAGAACAGCTGGTGGACTGAGAAAGGATTCCTTCACTTATTGACTCTGATCGTTTAATTACTTGGATTGAGATGTTCCAGGAAGAGAGAGAGAGAGAAAGAGAGTGAGAGAAGGAGAGAGGGAGGGGGAGAGAGAGAGAGAGAGAGAAAGAGAGGGAGAGAGAGAGAGGGAGAAGAAGAGACGGAGGGGGAGAGGGAGAGAGAGAGAGAGAGGGAGCAAAAGAGAGAGAGAGAGAGAGGGAGAGAGAGGGAGCAAGAGAGAGAGAGAGGGAGCAAGAGAGAGAGAGAGAGGGAGAGAGAGAGAGAAGGAGAGAGAGAGAGAGAGAGAGAGCCGTGAGGTCACGAGATGACTTTTATAGGCCACATGTTCCCTCCACAGGAAATTACACGGTTGACACCCAGGAAGTGACACGATGATCGAAAATGAACATTCATAGACAGAAATAAGTGTCTCACATCTACAAATCCAGATATTCAAAAAAAGAATGATGTAATCAAAGAAACTTGAATGAAAACAATGAGACCGAAACAAATGGAAGTTGATTCGGGTCGGGTGATTATTCTGTGTTTGTTGTTTTTACCACGGTTGTCATCGGTTGTCAAGTAATTTCTTAATAAAGAATAAAAGGAAATGGAACTAAATGAGTTACGCTTGACGAAAGGGAGCGAGCATTTTAAATAGCATTATTTAGCTCGGTAGATATTGAGCGGATCGATCGCTCTCACAACCTGATAGAAATAAAATAAAATAAAATATAATAAGATAATATTAAATGAGATTAAAAAAGAAATATATATATATATATATATATATATATATATATATATATATAAAATATAATGAAATCAAATAAAACATAAATAAAATAAATAAATAATAAAAAATAGAAATGAATTAATACTTTGTAGTTATATAATATAATGAAATCAAATAAAATATAATAAGATAATATTAAATGAGATAAAAAAAAGAAATATATATTTATATAAAATATAATGAAATCAAATAAAACATAAATAAAATAAATAAATAATAAAAAAAAAGGAAGAAATTTGTAAAAGGTTTAATGTAATTAAAAAATAGAAATAGATTAATACATTGTAATTATATAATATAATGAAATAAAATAAAAACATAATAAAATAAATAAATAATCACAAACATAAATAAATTAGAACAAATGTATTAATCCATTAGAAAATATAGATAAAGAAATAATTTGAAAATATGAATAAATGAATGAAAATAAATAAATAAATGAATTTAAAAATTGTAAAAATAATCTAAGAAAAAAAACCTTGTTGTGTTTGGTCGATAATAAAACTGAAAGGAGTTGAGTGTTTGTTGGTAAGGAGGGGAGAATTTTGGAGTTCAGGTGAATTATAACACATCACCAGCTATAAAGGTAATTAGTACACCTTCGCCAAGGATGAAGAATCGTACAAATACGATAATCTTGCTCGAACCTTCATCCTGAAGTATTGTGTTCATCGGCGCGGCAGTTTTTCCGTAATTACGTGAAAACTGCTGTGAAAAAAAAAGAAAGAAAGAAAGCCTGTTAAAGATATAAGAATTCCTGGATCTGACCCTTTATCTGGACCCGGTTCTAAAGGGTGCTTTCCCCCGGCCCGTGCCCCATCCTCCCCCCAAATTTCATGGTAATCCCTCCTATAGATTTGCATAATCCTGCTAACAAACAAACCAATGGACTCAGGTGAAAAGCTCACCTCCTGAGTGGGGGTCACACACAGGGGAGTAGAGTGGAGGGTCTGAGCCGTGGGCACCATGCTTTCCTGATTAACTCCGAGTGGGTTCCCGTCGAACACGCTGGGATTGTTTAAGAGGAAAAAGACAAAGAACAACAACTGGAAGACTTTCCTTTTGGAAGTCCTATGACAAGAATGATGCGTCTGGATTGAAACTACGGACCAGCTGCTGGTGATAAATGGCCCTTCAAACCCGCTGACTCTCTGCGGGTGGAATGCCCGCCGCTCTAACTCCTCCTGCTTTGACTTACTTTTACTGATGCCTGTTTTTTGGTGAATGCTTAAACAACCCAATCGAGTCAAACTGAATCCCATGTGATGTGTAGCTGGTAATTGTGGCTTCAGCGACATGTGATTGACTCGTGCGACTCATCTGCTGCCAGCATGTCAGCCGTTTCCCTCGCAGTAATGATGTAGGGCTTTTCTTTGCATTCAAAAAGCTGTTGGCTATTCTCGCTGACCACAGTATGGGCATTTTTCTGCTTCTTCGGCGGTGGGAGTGAGAAGAAGAAGAAGAAGAAAAAAAAAAAGGCCCCACACAGATTCTATTTCGGGTGGGAAGGAGAACCGTGGCGAGAGTGGGGAGAGGGGGTTAGCAGCTGGGGTTGTTTATCTCTTGCACATTTCTATTTGCTGCGTCAGGCTACATAATCGATGGCGTGAAAAATGGCTGAACATTTTTGCAGCGGAGTAAGTTTTGGGGGGCATTTAGCTGTTGCTGTCACACAGACTCATTAATTGTAATGTTTATGCATGTTAATGTTAACCAGAACACCCAGCGAGCCCTGCTTTGTGTCAAACTGACACAATGCATCATGGGACAGCCTGGTGCCTGTGTGTGTGTGTGTGTGTGTGTGAGTGTGTGTGTGTGTGTGAGCCCATTTAAGACTCCACAGCACGAGGTGCCCGATGCATTTGAGAGGCCCTCCACTGCTTTCACTCATGTGGCGGAGCTAGCTCCAGAGAGTGCCGCTAAGATGGAAAGTCGCTAAAAGGCGCCTGCAAAGCACATCAAGAGTGCCGTCCGTCTGGGTTCTGGTAGCGTCCAGAACTTCACGGTGTTTACACCAGGAGTCAAGGTGGAACATTTTGTCGCGGCATAAAATGGAAAACAAGTGCTCAGAGAGCGGAAAAGCCGAGGTTACAGAGGGTGGATATTATTCTGATCAAAATCAATTACGCAGCTTCGTCCAGTGATTTGTGATTCACCGCCCTCGTCTTCCTCGATCACACTCTCTGTCAGTGTCTCTCAAATAGTCTGGAGCCGTTCTCACGCCGCTCCATTAGGTTTTCCATAATCTTGCTAAACAAAAATGAACAAACATAGAGTCTGCAGGGTAAGAAGGGTATTCCACATGTCCCTGTCCCCAGCAACACTCTCCAGCTCATCCTGGGGGATCTAGAGCGGTTCTAAGGGCAGGTGAGAGTACGGGGGCTCCTCCCTGTTGGACGTGCCGGCATGTATTCTGTTGTGCGGCGACTGACCTTCATTCCTCTTCTCTCAGGCGCATACCTCCACCTCCCCAGGTTCTCCTCCACCTGCTCCCTGCTCTCTCTACAGATCACAATGTCCTCCACCTACATCACAGTCCAAGGAGACTCCTGCCTGACCTCCTCTGTCCGCTGGTCCATGACCATAATAAACAAGAAGGGGCTTAGAGCCAATCCTTGATGCAGTCCCACCTCCACTTTGGACTCATCAGTCTCTCCTACTGCACACCTCACGCTGTCATACATTGATTTGGAGAATAAAAACCCATTGAGATGAAGGTTCTCCTGTGCGTGGTTGACCCGGCCCAGAAGTTCAATGAAACAACGGAGAGTACGAAAACAATAAATAACAACACAAGTAGCAATAAGAATAAACAATGTTATCAGACTTTAAAGTGCATGTAGAGACGCTAAAGTCCAGTTAACAAGCGAAGCAAGTACAACGGCGCTGTCCAAAAGTCTCACGTTCACCAACCCTTAAGAATCCCAGCAGTAACTCAGAGGAATCAGTTCTGGCAGTTTTAGGTCTTCCTGCAGTGAGTTCCAAGCAGAGCAATCCTTTACGAGCATTGGGAACAATCAAGTCCAAGGCATTTCCGCGTCGGCGTACGTTAGCGGACGGCTACTCAGCTGTAGCACGTAAAGGTTTCACGAAACATCGGACTTTCTTGCCTGCTTTGAAAGAAAAGCAGGATTTGGTTCTGTAGTAGAAGCCCAGCTTGGCTTTAAGCTCGGAGTCCGGATTCGCTGAGTGAGACTTCAAAGACAGAAAGTGTTGATCAATAATGAAAACCCAAATATTTGTAACTTGTGACTAATTCGGTTCTTGGAGCTTGAAGAGTTAAGTTAAGATTTGGTAGCACACCTGAGTTTAGCTTTTATCTGTATTTAAAACCAGTTTCAGTTTCTGCAAACGGGATTGAACCACGTTAAAGAGCTGACTGCAGAAATTAAAGGTCCACTACACTACAATAAATAATGGTGTCATCAGCATAATACAGCATTTGATAGTTTGTCACATAGCTTATTAATATAAATCGGGAACAGAATGGGTCCTAACACAGAACCTTGGGGCAGGCCCTTTGACAGTGTCAACAAAGAGGAGGTGGAACCAGCCGACTGAAAACATGCTAAAAACAAATTTCAGTATCACACAGACTCTCTTTCTGTGCGATAACTGTTGTTTAACCTTATATGTATTTATTTGAGCTTTTTTAGATTTTATCGCAGAGTGTTTTTATTAATTCTTGATATTTGTTGTTTTCGTTCTATCGGTACGGTGAGCTTGAGTATCTTGAAAAGCGGCTTTAAATAAAATACATTATTATTTTTTATTTTTTTTTACATCATTTCCATCGCCGTAACAAAACAAGAAGGTGCCCAGAGGTGATCCTTGATGCAGTCCCACCTCCACCTTGAACCCAACTCCGCGACTCCTGTCATAAATATCCTGAACCACTCTAACAAACTTCCCCCGTCACTCCAGACGTCCTCATGCAATCCCACAATCCTTCACTCGCCACTGTGTCCGTCCTTCGCCATCGGAGCTAACATCCCATCGGACTTAAAGCGACAGACACGTATCTCATGGTCGTAAATCTCCACGAGTTCCTCCGTCGCTTACGAGGATTCTAACTGGGATCACACGCGGAGGAGAACCGGCCCGGGGAGCAGAACAGCAGGACTCTGTCCAGAGAAAGTTGGACTCGCCAACATTAGTTGTTTGTTTTTAACTGTCTTCCACATTGTCCAGAATCTGGACAGGCAAAACTGGGATGTTGCAACAGACGCGTTGTCCACTCGCCATATTTCAGGAATCACTTTTTCCATCGGAATGTCCTCTGGATTGTCATTTGGATCCACTAAAGCGCGACGAGCGGCCTTTGGAATGGGTTTCGCTGATTAAGCCTCGCGCCGAGTGAGTGAAGGATGACCCAAGTGTAAATTAATACCATAAACGAGGATGATGACGGAGCGACGCCGGGGCTGAAATCAAACCCGTGTAATTATACACAGATGGATGACTTTTTTCTCCTTCTTTTTTTTTCGCTAAAGACCCCCGCTGCCTTCGCTCCGTCGAAGCCCCTCCTTCATTGCGATGTCAGTGTCGTTTCCCGGGTTAACTCTGGGCTCAGCACATGCGATCGCAAACAATCTAACGTATGCAGATGAACGCCGCGGACCCGGAGAAGAGGTTCAAGCAGACCTGCTCCGGGGCGTTTAAGGTGGGTTTCGTTTCGGTTGCTTCACCCCCCCCCCTTCAACGCGTCAGTCCTGAGCTTGCAGACCCAACATGTGGACGCACATATTACGCAGTACTAAACTAAGGTTTCCTCTGCGCTTTATCAAAGTTATGATGGCATTCATCTACTATGAGCGCCGGCACCACAAGAAAAGCTCCTTCTTTTTTCCTCTTCTTTTTTTTTTCCCCGGCGGTTGGTGAAACTATTTATGAACAAAGAATAAAAGAATTTGCTGCAAGCTTTTCCACACAAACACAACTGCATCAGTGTGGGACGCAGTTTCAGGAAAGCTGGACTCTGGACTCTCTGTGGGCCAGAGAAGTGTTTGCCTCCCCCCACCCCCCCCTCCCGCTGAGCGGTAATGCCGTGGGCCCAGCGTGAGGTATGAGTTATGTGAGAGGTATTTTGGCCTCGCTCTGAAGCACCCAGAAGCATCATTAAGTTAAAGTAACTGCGGCGCTTTTGCTTCTCCTCCACGTCTAAATGTCACAAATTGCCTGCATTAGTCATGGCGAGGCCGGTGCGCCCGGGCAAGTCATCACAGGAAGCCGGGGCGCTGTGGCTCGCCGTCTTGTGAAACTCAGCTGCAGGGAGGCACTTTGCCTCGCTGCCGCCGCCGCCGCCGCACAGGAGTACATGTCACATGGGAGGGTCTTATCATTCTATAATGTAAACTTTCATGAAGTCATCTCTGCACAGACCTCTAATCAGAACATCCAGGATCACTTAAGCCCAGGAACGTCTTCACGTGCCTCCCTGGGAATTCCACGAGACCCGATCCAGACCCGATAAATCACATGTCTTCAGCGCTACGCAGGCGTAATTAACACTTCAGAGACTCGGAGTCGGGCGGAGTAAACTCCGTCTGAGGTGCGAGTTAACTTGATATATACATGATATTTAAAGACGGTCAGATTTTTACTTCCTGTCAATTTCACCGTCTACTAACCCGGCGCTGACACCAGCTGTTTGGGACCCGGTAACTTTCTGTTTATCTTGAACAAAACCACATTCTTTATCCAACACAGTTCCATTTGGACCTCTGATCGGAAAAGAGGGAAACAAGACTCACGGTTAAGGCCTTGTTTACGCAACGACTGGGTTTTTTTTTTTTTATAGGAAGTGTTTACAGAACAACAATTTCTGCCAAAAGTGAAAACATTTTCCATAAAGTTCATACGACAACCTCGAGAAAACGGCCCTGAGTGTGACACTTTGACCTCTGGTGTCCCCCAGGGCTCCATCCTCGGCCTCATTTGAAAGGGAAATCTCCTAACCTTTTTGTAAAAGCATGTTTTTAGAAAACTATTTGAACCCCATTAGACTTTTTTTTTGGGGGGGGGGGGGGGTTTAATTCACATAACCGACTTTATGCTTCACATAACCGAATTTTGCTGAGTCGCAATTTGAAATTGCTTGACTTCAATAATGAAAACAAAACAATTACAATGATGACATCATCAAGTATTTTAATATAATTCTACTTAATCAGTGTACGATGACAGAAGTATACTCCAACAGAATAATCAGTGGATGCCATGTTTTTTACAACATCGTAAACTTTATTAAAAACTTTACTAAAAAAAAAAAGAAATCTCCCCCTAGTGAGTAAAATATAAACTACTGGAGTAAAGTTTGATATGTAGAAGATTGATCGCCTTGAGTCAATTTATTTGCACCAAACTGGGTCTAAATGGGACCATCGGTTAGGAAGTAATGTCTTTAAAACTGTGTTTTTTCATTAAAAACTCCCCCTAGTGACTAAAATATGAACTTTTAAAGTAATACAGTAGAAACACAAGAAGGATCTCATGGAGTCGATTTATACGCATATAATCTGGACTGAATCAGGCCCGAAAACTCCCCCTAGTGTTAGAAATATATATCCCATCTTTCCACAAATCAGTCCACTTCTTCCTCACACCACGGTCTATGACGGTACAAAATGTGGAAATGATCCATGAAACAGTTTTTGAGTTATCAGGTTAACACCAAGGATCTGCGGCGATTATCCGACACCTTCCGTCTTGTGAAACTCAACATCTTTTCAAACATGGTTAAAAATCAGGACTCAAAAGGGGGAAATTGGGCGCGGCGTGGTATAAAGCGGGGGGCCGGGTAAACGCTGGACCACTTCTATTTCATCGAATGGATCTGATCCAAGAACCGAAGTCGAATCCAACCTAACACATTAAACTACATGAACCCAATCCAAGTAGAAGACGTCAGACACGATTACGTAACACTGAGAGAAACACATTTAATGATGAGGCAGCACTTTCCACCGTTCTTCAAAATTCCTGAAAGAAGAAAAGAAAGGTTTTCCATGCAGGAGATCTCGTTTGCACGACTGTAGGGTTCTTCAAGCGCCTCACGGTCACTTATTACCTATTTTAAGTCATATTTATATACATGCCATCGGACTTTTTCCCCTTTAATAAAGTTGGAATGAACTTTATTCCTTTATTTTAATGTAGATGTGTGTTTTTATTTCTTTATTCTTAATTTCTCTGTCCTTTCTAAGGATGTATATACATAAAGTTTATCTAAACATGTCTATAATCTGTCTTATTATATAGTATGTCTTCATTTTTAGTCACTTTTGGAATATCTGTTTGTTGGAGCTGCTGTAACGACTACATTTATCTGTCTGTCTGTCTGCCTGTCTGTCTGCCTGTCTGTCTGTCTGTCTGCCTGTCTGTCTGTCTGTCTGTCTGTCTATCCATCCATCCATCATAAGGTGGCTATAATTAACCTTTACGTTAAAACTCAAACAGCGAGACAGAGAGAACGTCTCAGACGAGTTCCTCTCAGTTTAATCTTTAAGTTGCACAGCTGCATCTTTTTCTCCCTCTTGCTGCTCTTGTCTTGTTTTTGTTGTTGTTGTTGTTGTTGTTGTTGTTGTTGCTGTTGTTTTACAGCGACAGGTGGCTGTTTTCTGAGACAAAGAGATGCACCGACTCAGCGGGAACCAGCAGACAGACTCAGATCAGCTGGTCAAACTAGAGAGAGACGGGAGTTTCCGGGGGGAGGTGGTGGAGATTGTGGACACAAAGAGACACAAAAACATCAAATTAATGTTCATTTTCTTACCGTTTAAACGTAGAAACTACCGTTTATATATAAACGTTGTTTTCTGCTGCACTAACGCAGCTTCTGTGATTTTATCCTTTTTTTATGTTTTTAATTTCCCTTTATTTTAGTCCTACTTTTCTTTATTATTAATATTAATATTATTGTCTATAGAAAACATTCATTTAAACCATTTATCTATTAAACCATGTGATTGCTGTGACTTTTCACATTCAAACCTTTTCAAATTTTAAAGATATTAAACATTCTACAACAAGAATGTCATCGTTGAAATGAACGGAGCATTTCCCAGAATGCCTAGCGATATTAAATCATGAGTGAGGTTGTTGGTACCATTAATCATGTCGTACTTGTGTGAGAAGTAGTTTCTTGTTTTATTAAACAACCAGTATCCAGACGCTGTTTTCTACTAGAAAATACAAATGCTGGAGTTATTATTACTATTATTATTCGAAGGCAGATTTAAATAATTAAAAATGTAAAACAACATGATGAATTTGACCTCCAGGTGACATCTGTTCGCTCTAGAAGTGAAAGTGGTCACTTGGAGCCAAAGGAAAGCCGGGTGAGGTTCGGTTCTCCCTCCTCTTGTCCTGAGGAAGGCCAGATGTGGCTTGAGGCTCCTCCCCCTTTTTTGTGATATTTTTCGAGACTGTTTTTACCCAGACGTGTTCTGATTTCTAAAAGCATTTTAACAACGTTCTTGGCTCCGTGTTTGCTTTCCAGATGTAAGCAAGATGTTATGCAAGTTTAACGGCTGCATTATCTGGTTTCTGAAAATAGAAACGTTAAAGTCTAGAAGTCTGAAAGTTTAAAACCCTTTGATGTTCTCAGCCATAAAAAAAATAAATATATATATACATATATATACATATATACATACAGTATATATGTATATATATGTCTTCATATATATATATATATATATATGATATATATATATATGTATATAATTATTAATAATTAAAAATCGTTTGCATATTTTACATCATTTATTCCTTAAATATTTTAGACACTGAGTTGACAATAAAATGACAAATTGTTTGGTCAAGCATGTTTCTAAGCAACTTATGGAATAGGACCGCCTGAACAGCCCGGGTGTCCCTCAGGGCTCCGTCCTCGGACCCCCCTGGGTCGTATTATAAACAGGTTCAGTCTCATTTTTCACCACGAAAAAACACAAACGTGCCAAAGTTTCCTCAGGCTGCCTGAAAAATCCACACGTCTTCATCGGGATCGGGGTCGAATACGCGCTCGGTCGTAAATCCGGAGTGAAAACAATCATTACAACGATGTTCCAACGGGGGAACAATCATCCGGTCTCACCAAAGTCTGGAGCAAATCCCCCAGCATGCAACAATTATCAGAGCCAATCCGAGTCC
This sequence comes from Lophius piscatorius, assembly GCA_009660295.1. NCBI lineage: Eukaryota > Metazoa > Chordata > Actinopteri > Lophiiformes > Lophiidae > Lophius > Lophius piscatorius. Next base: position 28,864 of record VRLP01001968.1, on the reverse strand, counting down.
TCTCATCTCGGAGCGAGTCTCAACAGACGTTAGACAAAACAGAATGAAGCGAGTCAACAATACGCCACAGAATATACCCAGAATACCCAGAATACACCACAGATGCCACGCAGACGGAGGAAGGGGGGGGGGGGGGACGGCGCTGGGAGACACCTGGCAGAAAACAGTTTGTGCTTGTTATTTTTAGATGATTGTTTTTCTAGAACCGAGTTTTTCTGCTGACGTGATCCTCGCGGGTCGGACTTTTCGAGCTCCGCAGCGGGTCCGGCGTTGAAGGCGGTTCTGACTGGTGACAGACGTTTGATGACACACTGATCATATTTCATGTCCTGGACAAGAAGAAGAAACAAAAAAAATAAATAAAAAGTGTAAAATTCGTATTTCTTTGAATATTTTTTATCTTTGGGGAACTTTATTTCTTTTAACATCTTATAAATTCACCATAAAATGATCCCCGTCCAAAAAAAACATTTGCTCAAGCATGTTTTTAAACATTAAATTATTCACTGTGTAATCCACTTCAAGAACATGACTCTGACCTTTGACCCTCATAAGACCGTTTTTATCGGTTTTATCATGTTAAATAATTGGGTTTAGTAAATCCTATTTATCAAATAGGACTTTCTCAATAGTCATGGTTAATGCCTCCTCCTCCTCTTCCTCCTCCTCCTCCTCAGGGGCCCCTTTGACCTGTGGTGTCCCCCAGGGCTCCATCCATGGCCCCTTACTCTTTAGCGTTCACATGCTTTCATTGGCTCACATTATAAACAGGTTCAGTCACATTTTTGAATAAGAAATAGAGACTCAAAATGTGATCAAGCAAAGAGTTGAACGGAGTTAAACGGACACAGTTTAACCCTTTCATGATAGATTAAGGTAAAAAAAAAAAAACTTGAATTGGATGAAATTATTTCCTAATGAAATTTTGCTTTTCATGTGAAATCTGTTTCATTTAGTAACGCTTGTCGTTACGACCTTCGTTATAAAGTTTAACTCTCTTCAACGTTTACTCGGAAAAGTTTTTGACCCTTACTTGAGTTTTTTTCCCCCGGTTCTATCAAGTTACGTAATTCCATTTGGTAAGAACTCAGGCTTTAATAATCTGTATTAACCCTCTTCATCTAATTGGACATTAATCATGGTTAATGCTTCTGCGGTGTTCCCCAGGGCTCCATCCTGGGCCCCTTCACTATCTGGTCCGTATTATAAACATGTTCAGTCACATTTTTTTTTAAAACAAGATAAAATAATGATTCAGAACGAGCTCGACCAAACGAGGGTTAATGGTTTTTCTTTCTCTCTCTCTCTCTCTCTCTCTCTCTCCATTCATCTGCCGCAAACTCATACTGAAAGTAAATCCCGAACTCTTTACACGCCGCGTTTCCTTCAATCGCTTAGGTTTTGGCTCGTCGCTTTCCCGCCGGAGGTTCTTAGCCGGCCTGCGACTCTTTTGACGGGAGGTTTCCTCTTACATTTGAGTGAAAGCAGGTCTGGTCTGCATGACTAGAAAAACCCCCCCCCCCCCCCTAAAAAAAAAAAAAACCCAGTCCTTGCTTCTGAATTTGAAGTTTACTTTAGCAACCATCTATTCACAAACTGTTATTGGACGCCATCAGCCCGTAAACCGCTGCGTGCATCGCCGCAAACACGGCCCAGCTTATTAAACCGTCACAGATGAACGGAGGCGTCGCCTTTAAAAAGAAAAAAAAAAAACGCTGCGGAGGATCAGCCGGCCTCGTGTTCAGCCACACGTCACCAGAGCTGCCGCGCAGACGGTCGCGCTAAACGGGCTAATTCAGCTAATGAGCGGGCGGAGGTTCTGTTCTTTCATCTGGCCCTGATTTTGATTCCCTCATTGTTGATGAACAGCTACTTTCTGACGCTTTAACCACAAACAGAAATCATCAGTTCATCTCTTGTCCTCTGAGGTGACATCCGCCGCCGTCCGTCCGTGCCGCGTAATTCGCTCGTCCGCTGAGGTGTCGGCGAGGGCCTTCTCTCTCTCTCGCTGCTGGCCTCGGTTCAAGAGGAAGAAAAGGTATTTGTGCGCAGCGCCGGAGGCAGCTGTGAAACACGCTGATTTAATAAATGAGCTCAACCTCTTATAAGTCTGCGTTTGCCGCGGCCACACTTCAAATCAAATTAAGTGCTTTGTTTTTCTGGGGGCTTTGCAAGAAAAAAAAACCCATTACAACACAATGGAATGCAAATCGGCCCCCCATTTAAATAGAGGGTTTTCACACCTCGGGTCTTATCATGGGACGGGGGCACGCCGGGAGGAGATGGACGCTTGGGGCTCAGCAAATTGACTTTAGCCTGCAGTGACTAATTAGGTTGGATAAAGGAGCATTTCCCCAATGTTTGCACGAATCGACACTACCCCCACACACACACACACACACACACACACACACACACACACACACACTAGACGGGATGATGTTCACCAGAACTCCTCGAGACGAGTGTTTACCGTCCGATACAAACCGGGAAATAAACACACGGCGTCACACTGTAAAAAAGGAGAACTGGAAAAATTTGGCTTTATCTTCATTTTAAGTAAACTGAACAAAGTCTAGTATGACCGCGAAAAAGCCCCTAGTCCCCTGCGTCATGCAGGCTATCCCATGAACTCTTTCAAATTAAATGTGAACTTATATCCAGAGTATTTTGGGGTTAAAAAGAAGCCCCCCCTAGAGGGTAAATGATGAACTATTACAGTAAATATTACATATATACACATGATAGATTTGGTCGGGACGATTCAAATGAAACATTTGGAATGAATCGGATTAAAAGTTGAGAAATTATGGCCCTAAAACATTTGGAGATAAAGCTCCCCCTAGTGTCAGAAATATACAACTGAGCTTTCCCAAAATCAATCCAGTTCTTTCTCGCACTAACGTTGATGCGGTTATAAAGTTTGGAAATGATCCGGGAAACAGTGTTTTTTTGTAAAGTAAGTTTAAGAATTTAAAAAGGAGAATTAAAGCTCCCCCTAGTGAGTAAAATATGAACTACTACAGGGGAATAAATCGGACCAACTGTGTTGTTTTTTGTCAGTGGTTTATTCACGTCGGGAAAAAAGACAACTATGGTAGTCGGACCCGAGCCCGACCCTCGACGGGTTCATGCTTTGCCCAAAAACACAGTGTCAGCATTTCTTCTCCTTCATGTAAATGTTATTTCAACCCTTTAATCTCCTGCTCGACTGTTTGGTTGAGCACTTTTTGAGTCACTAGTTCTCCTCGAAAAATGTGACTGAACCTGTTTATAATATGACCCAGTGAGTTCTAAACAAAAAAGAAAAAGAAAAAAAAGTTTGAGTCGGCCTCAAAACTAAAAAACAACAACATAGAATTTAAAAAAAATCAATACATAAATCATTTTTTTATTTAACAGTTTCTTTGGAAAAGAATCACAGGCTGAAAAATAGATACAGCACATCCAATAAGTTGGTTATTTCTTCTTCCAGTATCTCGGGTTGCTCCTCTACTGTCTAATGAAAGCAGTTTGTGAAAAGCGTAGAGTTTCCCGAGATCGCAACTGGGTCGGTTTTGGAACTGGGCGATCTTTAAACATAAAGACGGAACTTACTGCAGCTGCGTAGATGTTCCTCAGATGCCTCAGAGCCTCTTCTAGGCCTCTTGGATGGACAAGAGTTTTTCTGGACCACGAATGACAAAGTGGATTCTTGTTCCATTCCAAAAAAACTGCGTTTGCTGTGAATGATGATTCCCCGCTCAAATTGCACAAGCTCTTTTTTTCGTTGCTTTACATTTGCTTATTTTTTTCCCAAAACCAATAAAACACTGGGCCAGGAAATAACTCCTCTGGTATGAATAGTCCCTCAGGATTGTGGAGACCGGGTCAGACCTGCAGTTGCTTTTGTTCATCTTCTTGACTTTTTGTTTTTTCTTTGGATGTGATTTCTGAGACTTAAACCAACTTTATTATTATTCTTATGAATTCTCTATGATTGATGTAATATAAATTAAATAAGTAAGCTGGGGAGCTGAATCACACTTAATTTGTAGGATTTACTATATTTTTTATAATCTGTAAAAACGTGGAGGATGAGTTTGGAGTTAAAGGTGCAGTGTTTAAAATCTAGCGACATCTAGTGGTGAAGTTCCACACTGCAACTCATTTTACACGCCTGTCAGCTATGGTGGCCATCGGGTTCCGAAAGGTTTCATCCAGCAGTGGCAATGATTGATTTTGGGAAACGTCAGTTGCACATTTTTGCCACTAGGGGAAGCGTTACCTCCAAAATCGCAGTTTCCGGGCCATAATTTCGCCACCGTTGGTCCGATTTAGTCCAAATTTGTTGCATATGAATCGAATCGAGGAGATTTATCTCGCTTCTATCATATTTTACTTGTGAACTAAGACTTAGTTCATGTCTTACTCACTAGGGGGAGCTTTTTGTGGAAAACATAGTTTTTCTCATCCGTAACTTCCCAACCATCAGTCCGATTGTTTCTAAATGTAAATCCTATGAATCAACACCAGGAAATCTGAACTAAACCAGTTAACTTTATTTATCTTCATCATTGAGTCTCTATGGGATCTGATCCTAGAACAGACTGATGACCCCATAGAAATAGTCGAGGTCGAGTCAATATGGACTGTTGGAGATTATTAATGAGTCACATTTAATGTGAGGAGCTCAATCAGGGGGGGATTGCTCGCACAACGCAGGGGATTGGGGGATTTTCAGGGATACACTCTTGCTGTAGGATGTTTATTCTGTAAATACTGCACACAAACTTAAAACCAGTGAAGGTTTTAAGGGAAATATCTGGCATCCATTTCCATTTTGATTATTATTATTATTATTATTATTAATTATTATTATTATTATTATTATTATTATTATATTTATGGTTCTGTATCGTCTTTAGGAGGAAATAGAAGCAGGGGTCTGAGATGAGAGGAGGTTGTGGGCGGGCTTCCTGGAGAGTTTTTACACACTCGGGTAATTAAGCGTTTTGAGTGACAGCGGAGAGCCAAAAGGCTCAGACGCGCTCTGATTGGCTGAGGCGCACTTTTACAATCCGCTCTTGTTTGGGAGCCGCGCGCAGGAGGAGCACTATAACTCCGCAAACTCCGAGCAGACGGACGCAGCCAGAGGAGCGGAGCGGAACCGGAGCGCGAGGAGAAGCCGTTGGACTTTAACCCGAACCAGACTCTCTTCCCGTTTTTACTCACCTCCGTTCTTCTTTTCTCCTCTTTTATTCCGTATCGTTCCTCCATGCAGTGAGTTTTTTTATTTCTATTCTTTTTTATTTTAAGAACACACACAAAACAAACTCTGCACTCATTCACATATAGTTGCAAGAAGAAAGAAAAAGAAAAAAAAGAGAAAGAAAAAGCGAAGAAAACCCAACATGCGTTCTGCTTCGGAGCGGTTCTGGAGGATGATCCGGCTGGCTGTGACGCTGGCCCTGGTGTCCGCCTGCAGGGCGTCAGAGTACGAGTACCTCAGCTGGAAGTCGGACATCTATAACGGCGGGCGCAGCTACGGGAAGCCCCCGCAGTGCGTGGACATCCCGGAGGACCTGCGCCTCTGTCACAACGTGGGCTACAACCAGATGCTGCTGCCCAACCTGCTGGAGCACGAAACCATGGCGGAGGTGAAGCAGCAGGCCAGCAGCTGGGTTCCGCTGGTGCACAAGAACTGCCACCCGGGCACGCAGGTCTTCCTCTGCTCGCTCTTCGCGCCGGTGTGTCTGGAGCGGCCCATCTTCCCGTGCCGCTGGCTGTGCGAGGCCGTGCGGGACGGCTGCATCCCCATCATGGAGGCGTTCGGGTTCCCCTGGCCGGAGATGCTCACCTGCGACAAGTTCCCTCAGGACGACGTGTGCATCGCCATGACGCAGCCCAACGCCACCGCGGCCACCAAACCCATAGGTAGAGAGCCCACCCGTTCACCGACGGCATGAAAGACCCCAAACCGGGTCGTAGAGGCAGTCTTAAAAAAACAAACAAAAAAAATTTCTATCGTGCAAAAGTAGTTCCGCAGGATTATTTACACTGTAAAAGTGGAAATTGTGCACGAGCTCCAAAAATTCTTTACTTCAGTTTCTGCCATTAAGTTAAGTATTGACAACTTGAATTCATAAAGTCGACTCGAAACTACTTACTTTAGGTTACTGCTTGAAGGAAAGTTTTACACTTTGTCAGCATTTTTAGTTTTTACAGTGCAGTTAGACCCTAAAAGCATTTAAAAAAAAAAGAAAAAGTGAAGCTCCAGCTTCTTTTTTTTTGGAATTTCTTCCGATCTTTTTCAAAAACCTTTATTACCCTTCAGAAAAACCTAAAAATACGAAACAGCAAATAAATATTTGTTTATTATTCCTGCATGACGTTTTAGCTTCAACTTAAAAATGTTAGACTCAAAATACTTCATGTAGTAATTTTGTAGTGTAGATATTTGTCGGTCTAACTTAATAGACTTTGGTGGAGTCGATTATCATTTTATACGTCTTGATTCGAGTTAGTTACTTTGATTTTGTCCAACTTTATTAAAACAGGCTTGATTTGTGGACTAAAACACAAATCTACCAAATGGAGTTTATCTAACCCAAATAAATGAAGTTGGCCCAACGACTCAGCTGAGCTCCGTGAAATGAAAGAAAGATCGCATGGAAATACTTTATAGGCTTTAATTAAATGAAACCAAAGAATACCTGTTGAGTATGGTTGAATACAACCAAGTTACTTTGATTACAGCCAACTTGTTTTATTTGGGTTGATTCAACTTAGTTAGTGGGATTATATCCAACTTGATTTCATGGGGTTGTAGTGCAGTATTAAAATAACCTTAATAATTGGAGTTTATGTAACCAAAATAAATGAAGTTGGCCCAACAGAGTTGCTCAATGCTGAAATAAATAAACAAATGAAAGTACTTGATTTAATTACATTAATCCAAAGAATACCTGTTACTTTGATTATACCCAACTTATTTGGGTTGATTCAACTTATTTACTCGTATTAAAACCAACTTTATTTGATATTGTAGGTCCAACTAGTTTGTGCTGCATTAAAATAACCCTAATAATTGGAGTTTACCTAACAACCGAGTTGCTCGTTGCCGAAAGAAACCGTTGAAATGCGTCACATGACCGATTAAACGAATCCGAAGAAAAACCTGTCGAGCAGAAAGAATTTGCACAGAATAGAAATCTAAGTTTAGACAGAACGAAAGTTAAGTTGTTGAATTTAATGGGAGTTCAACATGGATTATCATATTTATTTTACAGTTAATACATCATTTCTTACACATTTTACATCCTAGTAAATATAACAGCCGGGGAAATGTACTTTTTGTTTTTGAGTGTATCAAGAGGAGCCAAACGATCACAGATGCTTTTTTTTAAGGGGCAACATTTATTTAAATGTCGTGCGTGTTTAATGTCTGCTTCAATAGAATAACCCTTCGATGAAGAGGAGATAATTTCTTCACCGCCTTTTTGTTGAAAAATTAAAAAAAAAATTTTTTTTAATTAATCAATAAAATGTTAGAAATCTCTTCTCAAAACCCCAAAATCAGATTTTTTTGGAAGAAAAAATAAAACTGAGGCAACCGCTTTTATTTGAACCAGGCACTAAATCGGATTTTGGCTTCATTTGTGCCTGAAACCAAACTTCTTTTTCTCTTTTCTTAGTTATTACCCTAAATTGAGGTCTTAAGGTTCTTAACAGCACGCAGAAAGACGCAGATACTTTTATTATGATATATTTGTATGTGATTAAATAAAAGGAGATAGCATGCGTAAGCTAAATTCTGGAAGCCAACTTCCCTCAGGGTTGGAAAAGCCTCCAAATTGCCAATAAAAATAGCGAGGACATGACCTCACCACACCTTGGATTGCTTGTTTTTTTGGCCCGGAACACCAAATTCATCCACATCCAATTGACAATTAGATTAAACAGAGAAAAACAGCAACGGAAATACAGCAGAAATACGTTTTCTTCCTTTTCGGCTTTTGAAATCGCTGCCGTTGGACCGCGCCGCCGCCATTTGGGGAGCGCCGGTTGCAAACATTAACTATCTGAGTGACTTCTTGACTGAGAAAACAGAACGGCCGGCGCTTTTGCCCGCCCGCGTTAAAGTCGACACCCAGTTGAACTTAAATGGGTTCCGGAACGTTGTTTCAGGGGTGAAGCTTGTGTTTACTGATGCAAATCCCAACACAAACACACCAAAATACAACCTTTTGGGGGGGAAATTAGCCGTGATCCCTGCGCACCCACCCCCGCCCACCCCTCTCCCGGGCTCCTTAAAGAAACTCCTCTGGTTGCATTTCCTGTTCGATCCGTAATCCGCCGCCTGGCCTCGATGTGTAAGTGAAATTGCTTGATGTTTACTCGGGAGAAAACGCTCCCAACAGATGGTAGCCATTTATTTCAAGGTGTTTGTTGAGCTGTGGGACAATGCTGGGACCCGTCCAGCAGTTAGAAGAAGAAAAAAAAAGAGAGAGAGAGAGAGAGAATACCTGCAGCTATGAATCCAAGAAATTCTTTCGCGGCACCATCACGGACAAAACGCACGGCGAGAGATTGGGAGACGGCGAGCGAGGAGCGGTGATTTGAAAGTAGTGTCCATTAAAACGCAATCCGGAGGTCAGGGAGGGTCCTTCCCAACGACAGCCAGATGCTTCGCAGCACATCAGTCTAGAAAAATGGTCTGCCAGCGCCGAAAGGACGGGGCCAAGCTGAGAAATACCAGACAAACCCGGAGAATTTCACAAAAGCCTGAGGAAGATAAAAGTTTTGGGTCGATTCCGAATACTTTCGTGTTTTTTTTTTTGCTGGGCGTCTCGCCGGTCGGCGAGGTGAGCAGCGCTTCTCTCACCTCATCCATAAAACTGAGCGGAATTTCCATCATCGCATCATTAGCTGACTTATATTTCGATGGCGAGCTGTAAACACGGCACTCCGGGATGTTCCTGCTGAATAAGTTGGCCATAAATGGGGCGACTGTGGATCTTCTAGCGATTACACAGTGGTCACTGTATGTAGAGCGAATGTGTCCCATGTGTGGGGAGGAGAGTTCTGGTGCTGACTGACATGGTGGTATGGACGCGGGCCCATGTTTCTGAAAAGGGCTCCCTTTTCGTGGAGGGGGAAGAAGGGGGGGACCACACAGCGTTTCAGACGTCACCTGTTATCATTTGTTTTCAGCGCCGGAGATAAATAAAGCCGGCGTTTCACGGAGATGAAACCACACAGGCCGCCGTCGCCGCGCTCTGTAAAGTGGTGGCTGCCGAGGTTGACGGAGACGGAGACAAACAAAAAGCAGCACTAAGTCTCCACTTAACCCTTAAGTGTCCCGCCGAAAGTCTTTGGGCTTGGAGCAGATTTTCTTTCCGTCCTTTATTTCTTATTGAAAAATGAGACGGAAACGTCGTAATAACGCCACCCGGTGGCAGCGTTTACATATATATACGCTAAAGGGTAAGGGGCCGAGGAGGGAGCCCTGAGGGACACCGCGGGTCAAAGGGGCCACCGAAAGGAGGAGTCTATTGAGAAAGTTCAATAAGTAGCATTTATGGATTTACTAAAGAGAGTCGTGTAAGTTGAGACCACCAAAGAAAAAGGTCTAAGAAGGGTTTCCGAAAAAGACGTACATGGACAACGGACTCGTTTGAATAATACGCGTGATTGTTTTTGTTTTACGCTTGAAGAAATTCTCGACCAAACAATTTGGGTACCTCGTTACGATAATGGGTTATGAATTAGGCGGTAAACACTTTCCGTGTCATTAGTTAAGCATTCATAAACAGTTTATAACACAGCTCTCAATTCAATCAGGGTTGCTCACTATTTGGCAGCATCAAGCTGGCAGTGCAGACGAGTGAGCTCACTATTTGGCAAGCACCCGGCGGCTGATACCCTTTATGTCTAACGAGTTATAGCAGCTGATTAGTGATTGGTGAAGTGTTTAGAACTTAATTAGCAAACTATATACAAGCCGTCTACAAATCCTAAACGACGGGAAGTGGTACCACAATTTGTAAATTTTATGTTAGATTTAGAGAAAGATTTTAAATCAATAAATGGCCCCCCCCAGAAAAAGAGATTACTTTTTCCGCAGCTTGTTTTTTTTCTTTTCTTTTCTTATTGCAGACATTAAAGAGTTAATGATTGTTAATAGAGGGGGGGGGGAGGGGCTAACAGAGTGGACCACATTACTGCTGAATACAGGCGGGTGATAATTGACTTAAAGGAGAGCTGGGGCTCAAATAAGCAGAGGGACCCCGTGACTCTGTAAACAGTGTCTGTTTTCACAAGCTCTTAACACCTGGGCGTCACTTTCACAGGCTTTCGCCAAACACATGTAATGGACAACTGGCGATGGAGAGAAAAAACTATTTGTTTTCCCCGTCGCTCACATTTTCACTCAATCGATCCAGATGCATGCTGGGGCAAGTGTAACCCATTGGGTCGGATAGAAATGCTGCAGGACGCGCTGGAGATCGTCATTTTTGTGCGGAATGTAGCCTCAGCTGCTGGCACCGAATCATCATTTGCGGTAGAAAGAAGAAAAAAAAAAACGGCAAAAGATTGTTCAGATATTCGCAGATATGCCTCGAGGCGGAATGTCTTCTCTGTCTTTTTCTTTTTTTTCTTGGCAAAAACACATTCTGGCTCTTTGTGTTTATTTTTTTCCCGTCTTTCCAGCTGACTATTGTTATACCTTCATTTTTTTTCGAAATGTCAAAGCGTTTTCTCCAAGCTTGGACTGATTAGCGTTTATTCCTTCCAGTTTTTCTCAGCCGTTCTCTTGCTTTCGGTGGGGTCTTCATAGCTGAGAGTAAAGCAGCCATTTACTGCGGCTCCTAAGTTACAGCTAGCCATAAAAGTTGAAGACATTCCTCACGGAGGTCAGGTCATCAGACGTGTTCATGCCCGGGAGACCGGTTGACAGACGGCAGACACTAGATAGGATCTGCTCGGAGATATTTTGCGGGATGAATTTGCAATTAAAGGTAAAGTGGTCATTTACCTTTACCAAGAACTGCTTATTAACCCTGTAATGTCCCTCTCAGCTGTTTTGTGGACCTCATTTTCAGTCTCTGTTTCTGACTGAAACAGGTGACTGAACTTGTTTATAATGCGACCCAGTAGCAGCATGTATGCGCCAAAGAGTAAAGGGGCCTAGGATGTAGCCCTGGGGGACACCACAGGTCAATGGGGCCACCAAGGAGGAGGTCAACAACAAAAAAAAGTCTAATAAGGGTTAAAATAGTTTTCTAAAAACATGTTTTTACCAAAAAGTTGGAGATTTCACTTCATAAAGGAGGTAATAATGATGAGATAATCTAATGAAAGTTTTATTTTTCTTCATTAAAAACAAGAAATGTCTGTAGCCTGCCTCTGGCTCAAAGACAGCTGGGATAGGCTCCAGCCCCCGTCACCCTGAACAGGGTAAACGGTTGATCATGAATGAACAATGTCTCGTTTTCTAGTAAATCTGGGCTGTTTTTTCTTTCTTATTAAGGATCTTAAAGGGGTTATTTTTGTTCTGCTCTTAAGTCTCGCCCTAATTTCATACCATAAATAAACATAAAATAGCTCCACAGCTTTCAGGTGTATTTGCACCACCTTTGTGTTTATACACAGGTAAGAACTAAAATAATTGATCTTTAGTGGCAGTAACATCGTACCTGCTTCTGCGTGTGAATAATCTTGTGTTTAAACGCAAAAAATATCAATATTTCTGTCCTTTCAGATAAAACAAACAAAAAAAGGCTATTACGTCATTATATTTACGTGACATCGTGAAACAAAACAATCTGTGCATTTCTCCAAAACTTTTTTTAACAATTACTTTTGATACAAAGTTACACAGTTTTAGTGGTACAGAACCAGGAGGACTCAATGGACAATGGACCCAAAATGAGCCCAGAAATGGGATTTTGGATGCAGAATACCACCTATGTCCACTAGATGGAGCCACACATACACACACACACACACACTACAAGTTTAGACTTAAATCAGTGTGTTTATATTGTACATATATATATTGTGCACTGTAAAAGTAATAAAGTAAAAATGTGAGTGTATATGATTCATGTCTCCTCTAATTTTCAAATCATGTGTCTTCTTTTAATCTGCAGGTTACTCCCCCATCTGCCCTCCATGCGACAACGAAATGAAAACAGACGGCATCCTGGAGAACATGTGCGCCAGCGAATTCGGTAAGAATAACCCCACACAACTCCTTCTACGTCCACACAACTCCTTCTACGTCCACACAACTCCTTCTACGTCATCCACGCGTCATCCATTAGCTCAAAAGATCATGTTTCTAGAAAACGATTTCACCATTATTAGCCTTTTCTTTTTGGTCGTATCAAGTTACATAATTCTAGTAGTCCTCAGTTGCTTTAATATACCAAAAAAAATCTAAACTTATCAAAAAGGACTTTCTAAATTGCCACATTTAATGCCTCTTCCTCGATGGTCACTTTGACCTGTGGTGTCCCCCAGGGATCCATCCATGGCCCCTTACTCTTTAACATATACATGCTGCCACTGGGTCGGATTATAAACAGGTTCAGTCACATTTTTCAATAAGAAATAACTCAGAATAACTCACCCTAACACTTGAGCGGGACATTAAAGGGTTGAAATCCATACCTTGTCACCTTTGCTTCATGTTCTATAATATCCCGGTGAGTGACAGCTTCCTCCGCTCAATCAATCAAACCAGTCGGCCCAGAAAAGCGCTTTGAATTTGAGCCAACTATATATTATTGTATTTAAAAAAAAACAAGCTCTATAAGGAGATACGAAACATTCTGTAATGATCAAATAGTCCTAAAACAAGTTACATCACCCCCGCAGTGAAGAAATATGGCTGCCTGGAGCTCCCCGAACCTGAGCAGTGATTATACACTTTGTCTACGTACAACGAGCTACCCGACAGTTAAAACGGGCCCACTTGAAAGGAAACCTGTTTCCAGGATCGGCCTTTCCTCCTGAGGTCTGGGTATAACTGTAAACATGTGTCGTGTAATTCCAGGAATTCAGACAAACACAATATGTGTTTCCCTCCATGTTGTGCCGCTGATGGGCTTCGTTCGCCGCCGTTAGAAAACGAGCTGGAAACACTCGAAAGGTTTCCAACCCTGCCGGTCTTTGGTGCGATTGTTGTTCACTGCATACTGAAGGAGTTGAAGATTCAAAATTAACTTTATTGTCACTCAGACTATCCGCCACACTTGGACACGGCAGGAAAGGACTTATGATGCATTTGGCTGTAACACAAAATAAAGAAAAACACAAAGGTATACTGGCAATGACAGTAAAAGATTTAAACAAATATATATATAAATGAATAGATAATAATGCATTTTCAGGGTTATAGTTCAAGTTCAACCCCCGCAAACGGCCCCAAAAATACCCAGAAATTGCACTTTTATTCACAATGACCGACTTCCTGTTTCGTTTATGTCATGAGACCAAGAGACTTTTTGGTGGTTCCTGATTTGACAAACTTTGTGCAGCAAGTTTCTTACTTCTAGGTGAAACTAAGTCCAAAGGGGAGGGTCTTGTGAAAATTTCATAATGCCTCTTTGGAGCTTCAACCTTTGTAATACAACATTTTTCAATAAAACAAAAGTTTTATAAGTTTTTTGTTTTTAGCCCGGTAAAAACCCCTGAAAAATAAAACTCTTTTTATAATTCTAATAACCCTTAGGGACAACAATAAGGTCCCTGCAAAAGATTCATCAAACTTCTCATACAGTTCGGCGTAAAAAAAAAAAAATTGCACCATTTTTTGATTTGTGCACAGGAAACTGTCATCCCAGACAAACCCCGCCCACAAAATGAATGGGGTCACAATGAAGGCTCGTCTCTACAACATCTCTGTTTCTTTACTTTGAACGAAGCGAGAGTGGAATCGCTAGCTAGAGGGGTGTGCGAGCACAAGAGGCGTGATGTATTACAGCTTTTTTTCGCGTTAGCCGCTAACCACGTCTAGCTTCGCATAAATTTAACGTTGTGGATCACACACATAAAATATCATCAATCTGTCACGGACCCATCCTGAATTCTGCCTCATGTTGCACAGGTTTCCAACTCACATCTGTTACTACCTCCACTATATCCCACAAGTGGGACCTCAGCCCCCCCCTCCCCCATTTCACCTCCCCATTTGATCTGCATTTATGCAGATCAGAGGGTCAGAATAGAAACACATCAAACACAAAATACCCCAAAAAATGAAAAAATGCAACTCAAAGCCGTTATTTAGTAACAAAAGTTTCCACTTTGGTTGGTATTCGGTCGTTTGAGGCGCTTTCCTCCAAGTCTGTCTGCTTCTTTCTTCGGATCCGACCCAGTTCCTTAGGCAGCATTTTTAAAAGTCCAGATACGTCTCATCATGCTGCATTTATGTGCCAAAAGATACAACATCTATTTACTTACGTGTCAAAACTTATATTATTATTAATAAGGCAAAAAGGTTTTTTTCCGTTTCTCAGCAGACGACTAAAACTCAGGAATTTATTTTCATAAAATCGCAGCTTTATTCTCGTAAATGTTCGACCTTTTCTTCCCCCTGACTTTAAGACTGTTTTTGTTTTATTCCCTCGTAATCCCAACGTTTAAACGTTTGTCAGTGCGGCCCTCCGTCGCGTAAATGAGGCGGAACGTTCCGTCTGAACGGCGGATGTGGAGAGGGGAGCGGCGTGAATCAAGAGTTATTCTCTCTCATTGTTTAAACGGCTGTTCTTTAAAAACAATAACAAAACAAACCCACAAACAACATCTCACACCTCCTCATCCCCGGCACAAATAGAGAGTATCGCTTCGACGCCGTAGGCGGCGAATAGTTAACCATTTTTTGGAAATCCTGCGTGAGCATGTAAGGTTATTAAAAACACAAACATCAGCTTGAATGAAGTTCTGAGGACTTCCTGGAATTACGAAAAAATAAATAAAAAATGTGCGTGATGCGTACAAGATGAAAGACGTCAGGCGTTCAACTTTTATTTATCGCACAAACCTTGACTGGATGCACTTCGGGGAATTTCTCCCGATCGGTGGAAACGTCGTAACTAATTGCTCGGTCCTTTCTGCCGTGACGAAGAGGCCGTGTCTCGCTTTTGCCACATTATCGGTTTGTTTCATCTCAGATGGAGACAGATGTTGTTTGCTCGGCTGTCATCCGTCACGTCAGACGCGGAGAACGTTGGCGTTTCGAACCCCGGGCGGAGGGACTTCCTCTGAAGTGCAGCCTACGTAGCCGCGTCGCATGGATTCATTCAGCTTCGCTCTGGCAGGCGAAGCTTTTTGCCGCAGCCATAAATAAATCTCACGTCATCTGAAGCCAAACGGGAGTTTGGCTTCGTCGTGTCTCCGGGAGGAAAAAAGAAAAAAAGCTTTAATCACGACGCGTTCCAAACAAACCCGGCGAAGATAAGACCATCATCCTGATTGCAGTTTTGCTAGTTTTGACTTGACTGAAAATGGAAAGAGATAGTAGGTGGCATAAATCCTTAAAGGGAGAGTTGGTCCAAAAATGAACATGCAGTCATTATCTCGGCGCCGTCAATTAAAATGTCTTTGTTTTTTATTTAAGCCGAATTTTTTTTTATTTTTTCATTCTTTTTTTTAAAAAATTGCACAATTTATTTCCAGAGCTGAGTCATAAAACAAGACATGTTTCCTTTCGTCAGATCAAAAGAGCTCAATCAAGACACAATGGGTTCAAAAAAAATGTGTTTGTTTTTTTTTTAAACAAGCCCTGTCTAGTGAAGGAAATATGAAGTATAAAAGTTAGATCTCCTTAATCGTTTCAAATGAGGTACATTTTCACTAAATAACGGAATAACTGAAATAACAGTTAGGCAGTTTTTTCCGAAAAACTGTTTAATTTCGTAAAAAAAGCTCCCCCCAGTTAGCAAAATATGAACTATTAGAGCTAAAAATGACGGATTCAAGATATGTCTCCATGAATCCATTCATATGCAACAAATTTGGACAAAATCGGATCAACGATTGAGAAATTATGGCATGAAAAAGTGTGATTTTGGATATAAAGCTCCCCTAGTGGCCGGAATATGCAACTGACCTTTTTCCAAGTATGAGATTTGAAGTTTTTGAGGTTAGTGCGTTATCCTGAGCGATCTGCGGGGGAACCAGCGGTGATGACAATCCCATCATATCCACTTACTTTCATGAATAAAGTTACTCTCACGGATGGAAGGACGATAGAAAATGCTGTAGTGTGGAAGCCGGGCCGAGAGCTGGCCAGAGAATAAGATGTTTACTCTTCTTGTTCTGTCCACATGTGGCTATAAGGCTGAATTTCTTTTTTGCTAAATTGTGCTGCGTCATCGCATAAAAAGTAATTGCATTTGTTTATAGCCTGACGGTAGATTTCACTCTGGGATCCATTTCTGCGTTCTCATGCCTCCATTCTATCGGGTAAACAAGCCCACGGTCCAAAAGTGGTTCTGGAGCTCCTTAGGAAAACAGCATGGCAGCTTTTCTCTTCAAGCCCAGAAAAGAGTTTGGAAAAAACGAGCGAAAGGGAAACACATCGGAAGCGCTGGTGTCTCACTTAACTTTGAAACGACCTGATTTCTGGTTTGAGCTGAAACATTAAATGTGATAGATTCGCAAAGTAGAATAGAATTGTATTTATATTGAACAAAAAACGAAATACACAACTGAATATTTGACAAATTTATCACTCGATGTAAATAATGACCAATAAAGATAATAATTGTCCATCATAAGTATGTAAACCCTTTTAAGGTCGTACCTATACCTTCATTTTACCTATATATATTAACTTTATACATCATTTAGTCTCTTTTCACTATGAGTGATCTCCATACGTCCATTGTATGACAGTTTTTTTACGATTGTTAGGCAGGGAATGTGATATTTGGGGGCGCTGTTGTGGATCAGGACATTCCAAATGTCAAGGGTTTTGTCTTGAATAAGAGACTTGGACCCCTGATGGGCCCCCGAACCGGGCTGGACCCTCTGGGAGGGGTAGAAGAGAAGTGTGTCGTATCGTATGTGACGATGAAGCGTCTTCTTATCTCATGTGGCTTGAACATACGAGCATTCTGGGAAGTATTCAGGGATCACGGGGTCTCGTCTGTAGTATAGTAGTAATGCTGAAAGTCTTCTGCGCTCAGACTCTTCAGGGAGATTTTTATTGAAGGGTCTCGGCTCTGAGCAGCAGCAGGAATATCCCCCTGCTGGTGGTGGTGGTGGCTGATGACTCTGCTGAGGCTGATGAATCTGTGTGAACCAGCAGCATGAAAGAACTGTATGAATGGAGAGAGAGTCGCATTTAAAGACAGAAGCTGATGGCGATGGGCTAAAGCTGGGCTAAAGCTGGGCTAAAGCCGGGCTTAAGCCTTACGACGTTAGAATCGTGGCCGTTTGATCTCAACTCACGCTGTACGAATCAAACGGTTGCGTAAGCTAACGCTCGACAACCCGTCCGGCTCCTGCAGCCCGATGTCGCAAATGACAATTGTTGATTGTCAATAAAGTTTTGTTTAAAAGCTTGGATGCAGAAAAAAAAAAGCTTGTTTGTTAGCAACATGCTAACATGACAGAAATGAGCTGTCTTGATTATTTTTGCCATCCTGCGTGCCGAAACAAAAATGTGCCGGCGTATCTAAACCCGTAGGTGTCTGGAACGCCGTGGTCAGTGTTTCTGGTCTATTTAGCAGAGAGAATTGTGGGTAAGCGAGCTCCGTCTGACTAAGGAAGTGATAGAAAATAGAAAAACTGTATTTGCGTTTTAGCATTTGTATCAGTCGCGCAAGTAACGCTAACTCCTGAATACCGAGGAACGATTTCAGTATGTCGTCGTACCTAGAGTAAAGTACTTGTACATACTTCTACTGCGTTCTGTGGACGTTACATGTACCTGTGAAAGTCCAAACATCCGGTGGGTTCACCTCATTACAGCTGAACGTCATCAAGGAAAAAACGTTTCCCGTGTTTGTCCTGGTGAAAACATTTATTTAAAGAGCGCTTTTAATAAATAATCAAAGTCGCTTGAATTAAAAAAAACAACAACAAAAAACCCAGCAGAACGCAGAAAAACACGTTTTCCTAAAGTAATCCGAGTAGATTTTCCCGAGTGAGTAGAAAGTGAAAACTTCCTCAGATGACGGATGACAGAATCCACTCAGGCGCTCAGAGTCATGGGAGAAAAAAAACCACGGAGAGCGTTTGGAGAATGAATCAGACACTTTCAGCGGCTTTTATTAATCGGCACAGACCAATCATGTGTGAAGAATCCTCTCGCTGGCATCCAGAACCTCACTTACTGGAAGCCCGGGTCTGTTCCCACTTAAACCTCCAGTGTGAACTTTTGTTGTTTTGCAATTTTAGGAATAACGCTTTTTATTCGACGGCCGTGTGGAACGGTTTTACCATCAGAACCTCCGGCCCCTTTTCCCCGTCGTTGCATGTGGTCTGCTAATGATGAAAAAAAACATTTTTTGAAAAAAGGGGGGGGGGGTCGTGTCGTGATAGCGCTTTGATTTAATGCGGGCTGGTTCATCTGGACCGGGTTCTTGTGAGCGTCACGGTTTCAGACTAATACATCAGTTACGGTAATTTGCGACAAAGTCCCTCACAACAAAACACACGTGAGAAACCGGCGCCCTCGCCGCCGCCGCTGACAGATTCACAGCTCCTCCCTCTCAACACTTTGTTCCCGCTGCCGCTTAAGGTTTCTTTTTTTGTTTGTTTGTTTGTTTGTTTTTATTAACGGTACGGAGAAACTCCAGAACCCTTCACTTAAATTTCTCCTCTGCCTCGGACAGCGCCGGAGGATAATTGATCAAATAAATAGACAGATCATTTTTTTGTCCACATTTTTGGTATTTTTTCTGAAAGTTTACCGATGGAAACCAAATGTCTGACGAAGAAGAGAAAAGTCAAGTGAAGAAGGAGAATAAACTGCTGTGATGTGTTCAAGGACCTCACAGACTACGGTCCACTTCATCCTCACATCCTGCTTGTTGCACAACTTCCTCTATTGTTTCTATTTATATCTCCGAACAGTAACGGAACCGATATCAGAACCTTAGTGTTTACGCGATAACTCAAGAACGACTCCATGGATATTCAAGCATTTTATGCCTCCATAGGCTTTACTGCGAGGAAGTACCGGAGTCAGTTTGGGATCAGCGTTGCTTATTTCCACCACTAGGGGCTGCTTTATCTCCAAAATCTTAAATTTAGTCCATAATTTCTCAACTGTTAGTCTGATTTAGTCCAAATTGGGTGCAAATAAATCGACTGGAGGAAATCTGTTGTTCTGTCGTCTGATTGTTCATATTTCATTCACTAGGAAGAGCAAACAACTCTGTTATTCCAACATAACCTTTAGCCGTTGGTCCAGTTTAGTCGACGTTGACCTCACATGAGCCGCCGCCAGGAGGTTTAACGTGTGTTTGTTCCTATTTCACTCACTAGGGAGTCCAAAAAAAAGAAGGTTCTCCGGCCGTCACTTCCAAACCATTTGTCAGATTAGGTCCAAATTGGCTCATATGACGGTGAGCCAATCGGCCCAGTTGGCAGATCGCCTTGAATCAATTTATTTGCACCACATTGGGACTAAATGGGACCAACTGTTGGGTTTTTTTCGTTAAAAACTCCCCCTAGTGACTAAAATATGAACTTTTAAAGTAAAACAGTAGAAACACAAGATGGATCTCATGGAGCCGATTTATACGTATCAAATTCTGGACTGAATCTAATATATATATATATATATATATATATATATATCCTAAGAATCGACACCAGGAAATTTGTCTGGTTTTATTCCTGAGCTCAGAGAAACCAGTTAACTGTATTTATCGTCATCGTTATGGGATCCGATCCTAGAACCGACCGCTGACCTCATAGAAATAGTTGGGTCGAGTCGATACGGACCGTTTGAGATTATTGATATAATGAGTCGCGTTTAATCTGAGGAGTTCAATCATTTTGTACAATGCAGGGGATTGGGGGCTTGTCCGGGGCTCACACACACACACACACTGTTTATTCAAACCAGAACTAAGTCTGTTTTTCTCGTAGATCGGACCCAAGTGTTCTCGCTCCATGTCGGATACTTAAAAGATCATTCTTGGTTGAACACGGAAACACGCGGTTCTGTTGGGGGTTGTGTTTCACGTGTTGGCCCGACAACAATGTCCGACGCTGGTTCCATCCGATACCCTTTATTCTCTCTCGATTGAAGCTTGGCTTTAATCCCGCTGTTGCAGAAACAACGGCAGCTTACTGGGCCTTAATGCCACCTTTGATCAGAATCAGAACCGAGAATCGGACTTATTAGCCGATTATGCGTCGAGGAAATCTCGCGGCGGCCTCTCGCCGCCGCGGCAGACGTACAGCTAAGAATGTGCTAATTGCACCTTTGACCACGTGTAGGTCCAGTAGAGGTTCTGGTAAGGTCAGCATTGTTAACGAACAATTTTTCCGTTATTTGATGTTAACTTCTAACTGTACGCCGCCGCCGCCGCCGCCGCCGAAGAGATTAAACAACACGAGGTGCAAAGAGAGTTCAGAGCGCCGAAGGATTATGGAGGACGGAGGATTTATCGAGATGAAGTCTTTTCAGGGGCCTTCGCTTTTATGACGCACTAATTATGAACGCTGCCCATTTTGATTTTGTCCGACGCTAAGCCGGCCCGATCGAGACCGTTTGAGAGACGAGGGACGGAGGATGAAGGTCTTAATCCCTTCCATGTGCGCTATTAGTTCTGGGAAAACAGGGCAGCTTCTTTTTTTCTTTCTTTTCTTCTTTTAACACTTTAATTAGCAAAAAAGAAGAGGCGAAACATTCGGAGGCGTCTTTAAAGCGCCCGGCGTTGTTTTTTGTTACCGCACGCCCGGTTCTGCGGATAGTGAGTCAACCGGTCCGGTGTCTGAAAGCAGGAAGAACAAAAACACACACAGAAGTTGCCGGGTTTTTTTTTGGGCTCCAGATGTTCGCCGGAGCGTGAAGTGATTCATGCTCAATCAGGCTGTTCGCCGCACTGTAGATCACAAGACCGCGTCTCCGGCGTGACTCAGTGATTTACTCCGACACCGGCTCCGCCGCTCAGATTAGAAGCAGCCACTCCGTGTCACAAGGTCATCCATGTGTCGCAAACACGTCTCTATATGAGTGGAGAATTGGGGGGGGTTATGTGTGGAGGCATTTGGACCACCAAAGTGCGACTCTCTTTTTCGGGAAAAGGGGGGGGGGTGTTCGGAAGAAACAGATAGATTAGGAGGTTAAATAGAGTTTAGTGAAAGATCAGGAGTCTTAAGTTCCACCACAGCGGCTTTTAGGTTCAGATGGAGGTAAAAGCCGAAACGGAGCGGAGCACGGATTCACTGAGATAACCCTGTCGTCCCCCAAAAGTCCCCAATCCCCAGCCTTGTACAAGTTATCGCCCTGATTGAGCTCCTCAGAAGGTTCTAAAAGAAGGTTCTAAAATCAACTTAGCATATGAATCGACTAAAGACAGCGTTTTGCATAAAACATATTCTACGCAGATAATTTATGTTTCACTCACGACAGGACGTGAGGCCTCGTGAGTGAATATATATATCTATCTAAACGAGGAGATCTGTCTTATATTGATGTTATTTAGTTATAATAGTTAACATTTTACTCACCAGGGGAATCTTTTGGTGGAAAATACAGTTTATCCTCCTTCACTTCCTAACATTAAGTCCAATTGTGTCTAAATTTAGCTGCTGACACGAGGAAATCTTTCTTCTTTTATTCCAGAGCTCAGAAAAACTAGCTAACTGTATTTATCTTCATCATTGAGTCACTATTACCCCTTTTCCTCCAAAAGGAACCTGGTGCTGGTTCGGTGGTTAACTGAACCAGTTCCAACTCCCGCACCTCCTAAGAACCTGTTTGCTTTTCCATTGGCAAGGAGCCAAGTCAGAGCCACGCCATTACATCACCGTTTAACGTGATCCATTCTTATCTCTTCGCCAGCAAAGAGTTGGTGCTTGTCTGGCACCGGTTTTGAGAGCCAAGAGCTTAGGTTTGTCGAAAAGCAAAGAACTGGTGCTAAGTCAGGCTTTGGCTCAGAACTAGCCCTGGAACCAGCTCGGTGGAAAAGAGGTATAAGGGATCAGATCTCAGAGCAGACTGCTGACCTCACAGAAAAAAGGTTGAATCAATAACGCAGTTTTATTGGAAAACGCCCCTTTATCCGACTCTCTTGAGTTCATTAACGCTCCTCTAGGAAGTTTGGCGTCGCAGAAACAAACAAGCACAGATCTTGGACTCTCTACTGGTTGCTCTTCTTCGGTGCTGTCCATTTTGAACCCGCCGCTGGTCGCGTATGAACACGACTGAGTTTTCTCTCGCTGTTCTTCGTAGTACTGTCGTCTTAACTCCGGACTCAATCGACCCACAGACAAAAAACATTCTGTTTTTAGCTGTACCAACGGCGCCAAGTACCTTCTGTGATGTGTTGACCGTGAGTCATGTGACCCAAGAGGGAATGAGGACTGCGTCATTACGATGCAGGGGATTGGGGGCCTTCTCAGGGAAAGTTTTCCCTCTCATTTCTTACATAAGGAGACAATCTGGACTCAAGACTTAAACATCGTCTCGGCGTCTCAGTGTGTGGACGAAGGTGGTCCAGGAGTGGATCCATCTGTACGTCCACGCCTCACCGCGTTCTGGTCCGTTACAAACTACACATGCTGTTTCCACCCCAAGTGAAAGCCGTGAATAGTTGTGCCTTTTTAACAATCTCCTGTTTCCGAAGCTCCGTTTTTAGAGCGTTGTATAAAAGTCTGACTCGGAGGCCACTTTAATGGTTCTTCATCTCCGTCATAGTTTATGGATTCTCTTGAGTTTTTGGCAGGAATGTAAGTGAGCAGCAACCGTCCTGGTGTGAGGAGGCACACAACTGCGAGGGGGGGGGGTCATTCTATTTCCCCTCCGAGACGCAAGATGCACTCGGCTTTGCGTATAATTTAATTTAGCCTTTGATGCGAAGATCTTCGAAACAGATGTTGCATTATGTATCAGCATTAATAGGAGCATGGAGGACCGTCTTCTGCACGGACAGGATTTGCAGCGGAACAATGCATTTGAAACTTGAACGGAGCATCTGTCCGACTCATGTAGCAGTTTCTAATTACGAGAGTAGATCTACGCCGTCGTCAGCGACGGCAAGGGTATGTCACCGAAAAGTCCCCAACTCCCTAGCCTGATTGGAACTTCTCAGATTAAATGAGAAGCTATGTCGGAAAAACAGTTTTTATGTCGAGAAAGTACGAACTTTTAGAGTCAAATCTTATATAAACATCCCCTTGAGTCAATAAAATTGGACTAAAATGGTTGAGAAAATGATGGGCTTAAGACTAAAAGATCCCCCCACTATCGGGGATATCAAACCCACCTTTCCCAAAATCACTCCAGTTCTTCCTGACACTAAGGTCTATGTAGCTATAAAATTTGAAAATGCTCCTTTAAACATTTTTCGAGTTATGTCCGTAAACAAGTGTTTTTCATCAACAACAACAAAAAGAAGCTCCACCTGGTGAGTAAAATATGAACTACTTGAACAAAATACGACTCAAACACAACAAATTTGAAGTTAATCGGACCAACTGTTGAGAATTTACGGCCTGACAATTTTGGAGATAAAGCTCCCCCTAGTGTTGGAAATACGGAACAGACCTTTCCAAAAATCATTCCAGTTCATCCTCACAATGAGGTCTAAATTTTGAAAATGATCCATTCATTGGTTTTTTGGTCATCCCGTTCAAACGTAGGATCTACGGCGGTGGCGACGGCGACGATGTTTCCATAATATCTCTGACTTTTCGGGAATATAAAAAGGATGTTCAAATCGACGCCGTTTTACAAGAGAAAATAAAAGTGCAGGAATAGTGCGGAGCTGGATCAATAAATAGTCTGCTTCATTAACAGTTTGGGCCTGAACTTCCTTCTTCTGTAACTTATATTTATATTCTTGTAAGTCGGGGATATTAGGGAATCTTCAATGTCGCCCCAGATCCGTCATATGAATGCGTAACTCAAAAAGTATTTAATGGATCATTTTAAGATTTTATACCCACATAGACCTCTGGACAAGGAAGAACTGGAGTGATTATGGGAAAGATCGATTGTATTGTTACACCTCTAGGGGGAGCTTTATCTGAAATGTTTTCGGCCATAATTTCTCAACCGTTGGTGAATTATACAATTGCAATTATAATTATTACTTTTTTTATTATAATAATATTATTATTATTATATTATAATTTATTATTACTATTATAACTATTTTTTAAATGATTATTATCTTTTTAATATTACTATTATTTTATAATAATAATAATTATTATTATTATTGTCATTTTTATAATATAATTTATTATTACTATTATTACTATTTTTAAATGATATATTTTTTATTATTATCTTTTTAATATTACTATTATTTTTATTATTATAATAATAATAATTGTTATTATTATTATTGTCATTATTACTATAATTTTTTTAATAAAAAATTATAGTAATAATAAAAAAAAAATATTATTTTTATTATTAACTAATTCATTAATTATTAACTTCTTCACCGTTCGTCCTATTTCATCCAAAAAAAAACAACTCACTGAATTGTCTAAAGGAGATCTATCCTGAGTTTGTCATATTTCACTATAATGTTCATTTGGTTCTGACCTGCTGGCGCCGTTCTTGAACTGTTTTGTTCAAGAACTCGTCCACATTCCTTCACGACCCAAATATTTCTCCTCCTCTGTTTCTCCACAGCGTTCAAGGCCAAGATCAAGGAGGTGAAGCGAGAGAACACCGACCGCAAGTTGATCCTGCAGAGGAGGAAGAAGATGCTGAAGGCGGGCAACCTGAAGAAGAAGGAGGAGAAGTCGCTGGTGATGTACCTGAAGAACGGCGCCAACTGCCCCTGCCCGCAGCTGGACAACCTGGGAAACCAGTACCTGATCATGGGCCGCAAGGTGGATAAGCAGTACCTCCTGACGGGCATCCACAAGTGGGACAAGTCCAGCAGAGAGTTCAAAAAGGCCGTGAAGAAACTCAAGACCTACAAATGTCCCGCCTTCGAGAACGTCTTCTAATAATCTCCATCCTCTGGTCGCATCTCCTTCTCCATAAGAACTTGCACAAGCATTAAGATCCCAAACTCTGCTTTCTGTTTATATATCTATATATCTCTGTATAGTGACAGATATACTCTGAAATGTCCACCGCTAAGGTCTAGCTGAATGTGGTGAGTGATGACACCACGAGGAAAGGTTAGGGTCTCCCCCTTTTTTCTGCTGAAGAAGAGGACATAGTAGTAAAAGCCCGTCCTCGCGGGAACGCTTGTCATGATATCTATGGAGGTACTTTGTTGGATTGTCGGAGGTTGTGAGACGTTCATGTTTGGATCTTTACTCTGAGGTAAAGGAGAATAATGGACACCGGTGTTGGTCTTCTGGATCCAACCTCTCATCTCTTTCTGTTCTTTATAAAAAAAATCTCTTCTCGCTCTGATCTTTTGATGATTAAAAAAAAAAAAAATCACAAAATCAGTGATTGGATCTGTTTGGATCTGTTTGGATCTGGAGCCGCGAGCAGCGCCGCACCGGGTAACTTATTGACAGAAGTATGAGAGAGTGCTGCCGTCAGATGATTGTTGTTGTGTCCAACTAAAGACTGCACTACCGATAGTTTCCATCCTTTTCTTCATCGTATCCTTCCAAATCTTTTTGTTACTTGAAAAAAATAATAAACGCGTAGAGAGTCGTTACAATCGTGGGAGAAAGTGTGGCAGATTTCTTTTCTTGATTTTCTCGTAGTGTTTTATCACCAGACTAACTCTCTCTCTCTCTCCCTGCACCCGATCTAACTGCAGTATTCAGAGCTCATACGTTAACGGATAGCCTTGTAGTCCTACATGTTTAAAAGTGCAAAAGTTAAAGTGCAAATATTGCCAACTCTGTGTTCTGGTTTTTTTTTGTTTTGTTTTTTTTGCTGGTCTATTTTAGCACTATTTTTTTTTTTTTGTATTAGATTTGAATGTCAGTGGTACATTGCTGCCTTTTACATGTACATACAAATTTTACATAAATACGGGAAAACTGAATGGTGTCTCTTATTGTTTAGTATTCACGAAAACTATATATAATAAAAAAAAAAAACAACAACAAAGAAAAAAAAAAAGGTTTGCCCGAAAAGTCGTCGATATTATTCATCCTTTGTGTTAAAGTGAAAACCCCAAAAGGCATTTCATGGCTCGTTTTTCAAATTTTATACCCATATTGACCGTAGTTTCAGGAAGTGCTGGATTGATTTTGGCGAAAGGGTTGTTGTATATATTTCAGCCACTAGGGGGAACTTTATCTCAAAAACTTTAATAAGAGTCATAATTTCTCAACCGTTGGTCGGACTTTCGTCCAAATTTTGGTGCATGTGAACTGATTAAAGGAGATTTATCTTGTTTTTATCACATTTTACTCTGACAGTTCATGTCTTACTTGACAGGGTTAACTTTTTTACAACAAAACATTTCTCGGGCGTATCCAATAGTTGATTCGAATAAGTACAAATTTCGGTGAATATGAATCGACCGGAGGAGATTTATCTGGTAATGTAATATTTAAATCTGATGGTTCTTATTTTACTCACCTGGGGGAAGTATTTTTAACAAAAAGACAGACTTTTGTCGCGTTTGCCTGAACAACGCGGGGGATTTGAGGGGCATGGCTTTCGGCGACAACAGCGTGTTTCAGATTTCCCTCTGCTATAATCATGAGGGGCAGCGAGGAGGGGGCGGAGGGTAGAAAAAAAGGAAGGTGGGTTTGACATTTTCTGTCATTGTTCCGTCCTGATGCTCGATCACGTCTCCGTCTCTGTGTGTCGGCCCAGAGACGAACGTCCAAATTGTCTCAGTTTTGCACCATTTAACAACATAAATGACGCCGTGACACTTTTCAGAACCTCAGGTCTGGATCATACCTTTACTTTATAGCGACTAAGCCTTCACTGCACGAGCGAGAACTTTGAACTTTGTGGGTGTGGTTGCATTAACCCTTTAATGTCCTGATTAACTGTTTGGTTGAGCTAATTTTGAGTCAATATTTCTTGTTCAAATATGTGACCGACCAGACAAAGAGGGCGTGGTCAGGAGGCGACTTTTCGCACATATAACCGTCCAACTATGTTAAACTCTTTCAAAGTTGCGATGAATGAAATAACTCTCCGATGTAGACCGGTACTGTTTTGCGTACACAGAAAAGACTCAGAACAGAACATGACTATGTTCTTCAGGATTCATGTTTGACGACATGAAAATGAATCCCCCACCTTTAAGGCGCCGTCAGGTCAAAACTCCCGCCGGCGTACGTGAATCCTGTCGACGAGGCCGCCGTGATGCTGTGCTGTCAGAGCGGATACCCGGGCTTCATCAGAAGTTCTGTTTTGGTGTTGAACTCGACACGCATGGACCTCCTCGCTAACCCAGGGCTCCTGATTTGATTCGTACAGTCAAGCCTCGCCGCCAAGTCATCAAAACACGGCGGCGGAGCTGAGACATGATTGATCTGCCTTCTATCTTTCCCAGAAACAAGAAGGAGGTGCGGACTGTTGATGTGTCGGCGATGTCATCCTCAGTCAGAACGGATTCTGGCCTTCAGGCCTTTGACGTCGTCACCGGGGGGAAAAAAAAGAAAACAACGATGGAAAAATTAGTTCTTGGCAGATTTTTATTACTGCGGGGCATTTATTCATTTAACATCTAAGACGCTCTAAATTCAAGGTAAAATTGCGAGAACTTTTCTTTTTTTTTGGTCAAGCATGTTTTTTTAAACACTTAAAAGAAGAAGAAAAAAGCATTTCTTCGATTTTTCTTCATTTAAATGATATTTGCTCAGTCTGTGGGTAAATTATTGTGTTTGGCTCTTATTATACTTTTTCTGTTGTTCTATCAAGTTAAATAATTCTGTTTAGTAAATCATCACCTGCTATCGTACCAAAAAATGGAATGGGACTTTCTCAAAAGCCATCGTTAAAGCCTCCACTTGTCCCCCAGGGCTCCATCCTCGGCCCCTTACTCTTTAGCATTTACATGCCGGTACTGGGTCGTTTTATAAACAGCTTCTGTCAAGTGGCTCACATTTTTCAGTAAGGAAAATAAACACATGGGGGGGGGATATATAACTTGATGCTGCTCAGGAGTCCAAAAGAATTTCTGAAGGACTAATTATCACACATCAATCAAACTTTACTTATATAGAACTTTTCAAAACAAATGTTATTAAATGTGAATTACAGGTGATCCGAGTCAAATCAAAACAATGAAATAAAAATACTTCACTGAATTTGGAGACCGATGCACACAGAGAAAAGTGTGTGACATTAAAAAGCTCATTTATAATAGAAATAATATATAATAATAATAATAATACATTTAATTTATAACACACTTTACATTTGGATCAAATCTCAAAGTGCTACAAAGTAAAAGCAGATAAAAGCATCAATAAAAAATATAATAACTATATAAAAGCCTTACCAAAAACCAGCAATGTTAATTAAGGTTATAGGTTCTGCTAAAAAGGAAAGTTTTAAGTCCATTTTTAAATGTGTCAGTCGTCTGTGGAGCCCTGAGATGGTCGGGGAGGGCATTCCACAGACGAGGGGCAGCAGAACAGAAGGCCCGATCACCCATGGTGCTGAGCTTAGTCTGGGGAAGGAGGAGGCGGTATGAGTGGGTAGAACGGAGGGATCGTGTTGAGGTCAGTGGGGTGAGTAGTTCTTTTAGGTAGGGGGGTGCGTTACCATGGATAC